>SKCR01033784.1:0-275328 GCA_019454045.1 Zanthoxylum bungeanum
CTGCCCCTGGAACACCCCTCTAAACTACCGAAACTCACCCCCTAAACAGCAGCCAAAACGCCAACAAACAGCACCCCTTTAACCATAAAAACAGCAGCCCTTTAACCGTAAAAATAGTAGCCTAAAACACCAAAAATTGTGACCAAATACAGCAGCAAAACAGCAGTGAAATGGAGTCAAAACAGTAGCTTGAGCAGCGAAACAAAGAGGAAAGATGCAAACCAATGAACCGGAAAAGTTGTGGAGCTTTAACCCTTCCGATCACCGTGAAACACGAATCCGAGAGTCGACGAAAAAGGTTAGACCTGAGGGCACTTTTCACATCCATTTTTATTCGTATTTTTACTGTTTATTGAGTCTTATTTACATGATTATTGTGGAGTGATGCATGTTGTGGCCCTTGAATAGATAGAAAATGCATGTATTATGAAATGATGTATGTTGTGGCCCTTGAATGAAATGAAAAATGTGTCACCTTTTGTGGTATATAGGATGGAAACCCGGACATAAATTTCATAGCCGATTCCAAATGGACGGTAGTATGATCTGTACTTGGGATACAACTCCATGTACCACTTGAGTATACGGCACATATTTTATTTCATGATATCTTGATTTGTTTATTATCGTTATTTAATTTCTGTATGTTATTTTTTTATGTAATAATATGATGTTCATGGGCTTAGTAAGTCGGATTAAAGGTCCTCCATTTCAAGAGGTTAAAATCCTTTACCACGATACTTTGTCACGCCGGATGATGTATATTCGGTTGAATGTAAGATGTGTTCAATCGAGTATACGAAGTCCGATATTGTTGTCTTTTTCTTTATATGCATTATGTTATTAGCGCATGGGCTTAGTAAGTTGGATTAAAGGTCCTCCATTTCGAGGGGTTAAAATCCTTCACCACGATGCTTCACCGCGCCAGATGACATATATTCGGTTGAATGTAAGATGTGTTCAATCGGGTATACAAATTCCGATATTGTTGTCTTTATTTTTATATACATTATGTTATTAGCGCATGGGCTTAGTAAGTTGGATTAAAGGTCCTCCATTTCGAGGGGTTAAAATCCTTTACCACGATGCTTCGCCGCACCGGATGACGTATATTCGGTTGAATGTGAAATGTGTTCAATCGGGATACAAAGTCCGATATTGTTGTCTTTATTTTTTATATGCATTATGTTATTAGCGCATGGGCTTAGTAAGTTGGATTAAAGGTCCTCTATATCGAGGGGTTAAAATCCTTTACCACAATGCTTTACCGCGCCTTTTAGCCCGTTATTATTTATTAGGTGTCATCTATTCATCCGCTCACGTCTGTCTCATGTTGTTTACTACATTGTGGAGGTCAGTGATGTAACCCCGTTCGAACGCGTTTTAGAACGCCGCACGAACGCATGTTTTTTGTCTCAGTTCGTTTGATCTCGTTTACGAACGCTACTCGAACGTGAACTTTCTGTTTACCGTTCGAATACGGCTACGAACACCGCACGAACGCCCACGGTAAACAGGCCCTCTTCCATCACATCTCATGCACGGTTACTCATTTTGTCATTTACCTTTTTGATTGTTCATGTTCTCGCAGTTAGTCATTTATTGTGTTCACAAGATCACATGTTCGTTTCCATGAAGCATGTTTACACGATAGTTATCTACTTATGCTTCCGCATTCATCCATTCAACATGTTCATGAAGTTATATGATTGCCGTTATTCCGATTTGCTTTCATTCGTGATTGTACAATTATTATCTACTGGCATGCCTATGATCAAATGTAATGTGCTTATGACATTGTATGCTTGCCGTATTTCAATTCATCTTTATGCATGTAAATTCGGACATAGATTATATGCAAATAGGTTGTAAGTAAATATGAAAATGTGTTACATGTGAACTTATATGAACTTTTGATTTATGCGTGCGAACTTAGAAATAGAATACCCTTAGGAATATATGTTGCTAGACTCAATTAAATTATTTCACAAATCATTTTATTACAAGTGGCATAAGTAATGGACCATTCCGAACACAACGGTTTGAGGTCTTCCCTTGCGAGGGGTGAGTGCGGCCTTAAATCATTTTCCCGGTTCACACCAGGTGGCGACTCATTTATTCTCCAGTTTAGTCCTCCGCGGGCTACTCTGTGCTCCCAACCGGGCCGCGAGCCCGGAACAACATGCATCGCCCAGACTGTGTCCCACTGTCTGGCGACTCCACTGGGGATAGAGAATCGGCCCAGAAATAATGTCTTGTAATATTATGATTTGTGCTTTAAGTTAACCGTTCCTATAGTGGGTTGAAATGGGTTTAATCAAAGGCACTTTTAAGGCTGGGTAATGGTTTGGTGTCTTCCTTCACTCACTACCTTTTTGTAAGGAAAAGTTGTGAAGGCACCTAGATAATCATCTACTCGTAGCCTAATATGATGGACTAATTTGGAGGACTCGTTGTTTATTCCTGACACCAAGTGATAAGAGCCTAAGAGGCTTGGGTACTTAAGAGAGCCTCGCTCCACCCTCCCTCTGGGGAATCTACAACGGGAAATCCATTTGACAGTCAGTCACACACCATAGCTCGTTGGCACTAAAAGACCGGTAACAGGTATGAGTACATCTGATAACGAGGTATCACATATAGATCAGTTAGAAAATGGTCTCGCCAAAATTACTGACCAGTTGCAAGCCTTGACTACTGTTGTGGCTGGTATATCTGTACCCCGTGTTTGGGGAAATTCTGAGAATGTGAGGCGCGATGAGCCTTCGAATGGATTGGGGGATGATATCCCCGCTTTTGATGACGACATGGCAGAGTATGCAACAGGCAGAGTGATTGGGTCTCAGGCAGAATTTCAGAAGCTTCGGGATCAGGTTGAAACAGCTACCCCCAAAATGAGGGGTAAACATGAAGAGTTGTTAGATTACGAGGCAATGACCTTCGAAGAACAGTTGCCAGCTCAGTTCAAGATGTCAGATATGGCTAAGTTCAACGGAAATGGGGATCCGAAGGTCCATCTCCGTCAGTATTTTTCAGTTATGAGTTCAATGGGTTTATCCAAGCGTCAAGTGCAGAAAATGTTTGGGATGTCACTTGAGGGAGCACCGGTAGTTTGGTATCACAGCCTTGAGAAGAAGATTAGGGAAGATTGGAGGGAACTGGCTGATGCTTTTCTGAAGCAATATGTTACAGATTTGGAAATTGATTTGTCACTCCGTGATTTGGAGAACACTAAGCAGAAGCTGGAGGAAAGCTTCAAGGAGTATGTAGACCGCTGGAGAAGCTAGCTTTTGAAAATGTAGACTCGGGCCTCTGAGAAGGACCGGATTAAAATGATCATAAAGGGCACCAAACCTCGATTTATGGCAAGCTAAGGAGGATGACCTCCATGATTACTGATTTTCGACAGTTGAGAGAAACTGTCATGGATATTGAAGAAGAAGAGGCAGAGAACGGGAAGTTTTATGGCCTAAGTAGGAGGCCTATTGGGGGAACATCAGGTACCAAACCTGTTTCGACGGAGATTGCTACCATCCGGAATCGGAGATTCTCCAACTTATGGAGGCCCTTGTCTAAGGTGCTGGAGAAATTAAAAAGACAAGGACTTCTGAAACCCCTAGAGACCAGACCACTTCCCAACCCTCCACCACCATATCTCAACCTAAGCCAATACTATCACTTCCACCAACAGAAAGGCCATGACACTGATAATTGTGCCCGCCTCTGCCATGAAATCCAAGACCTTATAGACTCCAAAAAGTTACCCGACCCTGAAACAGAACGCCCCAACACACACCAAAATCCCCTACCAAATTACCACTCTGTTCCCCCACCAACCTATATGATAAACTCTGGCCTACCCGAAAGCCTTGTTCTCAAATCCTTTGACCATCAAGCCTATTGCCTTGGAATTTGGGATAGTAACAGTGAAGATGAGACAGAACGGGGGAAGAATTTCTGGGAATACTTCTCTAGTAGTGATGAAGAAGAAGTGAGGGGGATGACACGCAGTGGGCATTTCTACAATGGTATGACTGAGAAGGGAAAATGAGTGTTATCAGAGGGTAGAGAAGTGGCTGAGAATACAGAAAATGCCGAGGGAGATGTATTGCTGCAGCGGTTGAGGAAAACCCTAGCACAAGTGAGTATATGGGATTTGTTCTGTGCATCTCAGGAGCACAGGCGGGCCATGGTTGAGGCCTTAAGCAAGATAGTGGTGACTGATGAGTGGTATTTATATCACTATTTCCCACTTATTTAACCTAATATTTTGTATAGTTTCTTGAGTTTTGTGAATATTTTGATGTGTTTTATGTTATTTTGTAGATAAATAAAGTTTTAGGACATTCTGGAGGTGATTTGGGTCAAAACAGTGAAAATTGGACGAAAATGGCAATTCAGTAAATTATCAGCGTCGCGACGCCTAACGTGCGCCGAACAGTGCTAACGTGCGTCGGGTCCACAAATCAGAATCTGAGAAAAGTTTGACTTTGCTAACGTGCGCCGTGACACGTGTCACCATCATAACGATATGCTAATATATGCCGTGCCACGTGTCAGCATCCTACGATGCCGACAGTCATCACCGCCACGTCACTACCACGTCAGCATCAATCATTGAGTATCTAATCCTTATCTGACACGTGGCAGATAAGAATCTCATCGACCAATCAGAAGCCGCCACGTGTCACAATAATTGAAGCCCAACCACCTCGCCACGTGTCACCTTATCAGCTTATCCAGAATCTTCAAACAGACGAACCAGAGCGTGCCACATCGACAGAAGCTGGCGTAGCGACGCCAGAGGCCTTGGGGTCGCGACGCTGGAAGCCTACCGGGGCCTATAAATAGAGCTTCAAATTTCAGAATTCATTGTACCACTCTCTCTCTTCTATTCTATCTAAAGAGAGAGTTTCTCTCTCTAGATTCTTTTAGTTTTTTTTTTAGTTTTTTTTAGTTTTTAATTTTTAGTTTTGTAAATAATTTTAATAACGTTTTGTTAGTATAGTAATTTACTTTTTTACTTTTTACAGTTTTTACTATTCACCATGAGGAGGTAACTTCCCCAGCTAGGGTGAAAGGTAATTCTTTTACTGTTACTATTTAGATTAATCTCCCTTAAAAATAATATATTCATTATTTAAAATATTGACTTAAAAAGGATACCGCCAGATTAGTCGGTTGGTAATTCATTTTAATCTGGTTTAAACTTGACTAATCAAGGATACCGCCAGATTGGTCGGTTGGTAATTTAATTTTGGTTCCGCCTTTATGGATGGTTGGACTTAATTTGACTTAATCAGATTACCGCCTTTATGGCTGGTTGGAAAAAGAATCACAAGTTTATATATTATTTTATGGGAGATATCTAAAATAGTAAATAGTAAAAGTAATTCCTTTTACCTTAGCATTTTATTTTATTTTATTTTACTTTTCAGCTTTTACTTTATGTCTTTTACTTTTCAGTATTTTTACTTTATGTCTTTTACTTTTAAGTTTTTACTAGCCCTAGTTATGTGTTAGTTATCTGGGGTTGTGATGAATTCTAATATCACCGGTTTATAAGGGGTTATTTTATAGTTTGGGTAATTTAAAGCTTTTCTTATTAAGTCTTAAGCTTAATGCCTTTTGTTGTCTGATCACCAATAAGATTGAAGTGGTAAATCTAAAATGAACTAGACATAGGGATTTTAGGTTTCATTCTTAGACTTAATAGCCCACGATCTTCCTTGAGGATAGATAACCCTTTAATAGATTTCCTTACAGGATAGACATATATACCTGTCGGGCGGGGGTAGTCATAATTGGAACTTAAACTTAATGAATCCAGATAATTTGGTTGACATAGACATATGGTTCGATTGGGTTAAACTGGGTATTTGCGTCTGACCATTGACAGAGGCTTTTGCATAATTTAGTGTTCCAGGTTAGTAACTGATTTATTACACAAACATAAAATAATCACTTCATCTTTTAAAAGATATTAGAAGGATTCACAACCCTAGATCTTTGTGTCTTTTGTTATTTTTCCTTAGTATTTTCTTTTGTATTTTTATTTATTTATTTATTTTGCAAAACTACAATCAACCAAATCAATCAAGCAATCATTCTCTTCACCCTCAATTAGATATCTGTAAATAAATAGATTCAATAATTAATAACAACAGTAGGAATTAAGTCCTCGTGGGATCGATATTTTTATACTACTTGAACGATACGTGCGCTTACGTTATACGTGTGTGTTTACGCCAGTCAGTGATGGAGGATGCCAACCCCGCAATGTTTGTTGGGTCAGTGCAAAAGGAGGCTTTGCAGGCAATCACTTTTTCTGAGGAAGAACTCCTGGCTGAGGGGAGAAATCATAATAGACCTTTGTTTATCAGAGCTGACGTGAGGGGCAAAAGGACCTCTTGTGTGATGGTGGATGACGACTCATCTATTAATGTGTGCCCGTTGAAGATTTTGGCCAAGATGGGTTTAAAGATAATAGATCTGGATCCCTCTAGTATGACTATCAAGGCTTATGATGATAGTAAGCGAGGAGTTGAAGGTACATTTGTAGCAGCGGTCAAGGTTGGTCCTATTGAGGATGAATTTGAGTTCACAGTGCTGGACATCCCAGCCACTTTTGCCTTGTTGTTGGGAAGGCCTTGGTTTCATAAGCTTGAGGGCGTGCCCTCCACTCTACATCAGATGATTAAGTTCCCGTATGGGGGAGAGATTGTCACCATCCGAGCTGAGGTAGACAATGTTGTGGTTGTTTTGGAAATACAACCTTTCACGAGGATCCAAGTGTCGAAAAATTTTGAGGAATGGGTGGATCCTAAGGTAGCTATGATAATGGGAAAAATAAAGTTCGAGCCGGGTGAGGGTTCAAAACTGCCAGACTTTAGAGGACAGACTACTCGGAGGGGTTTGGGGTACAAATCTGACGAGGAAAAGCCGAAGGTTAAAAAGAAAGGGCTGAAATTGATGGATTGATTTGTAAAGGCTTCAGGATATCAAGGTGAGCCCGAACCAATAGAAGTTAACGGAATTATGGTGCCTGGTTTTGAGATCTTCCAAGAGATGCTGGGTAAGAAGCCACTGACCGAAGAAGTTATGGAGGAAGAGAATTGGGAAGAAGAATTGATGAAGTTGGAGAGCCTGACTCTCGAAGAGGATAAGAAGTCTGAGAAAAACCTGGTTGCGGAGGAGGAAGTGTCTGCCGATGATGAAGACATTTATCTTCTTGATTTATTTGAGTATACTCTCGCATTTATTAGCAATAAAGACAATCATTTTGCTTATTTGCCCGAGTCTTTTTCCTCTAACTTGAGTATATTTGATATCAGCTCCACCAAAACGAATGCATTTAACCTTGGTACACCTGAGAATCCTAAGGAAATCCTGATTGCAAGTGAAGTTACCACTGAAGAGCGGGAGAAATTAGAAGAAGTATTGGTCAGATATGCCAAAGTGTTTGCTTGGTCCTATGAGGACATGCCTGGGGTAGACAGAAGCATTGCCCAACACACAATACCAACTTATCCGAATATGAGGCCAGTGAAACAGAAACTTTGACGGATGAGACCTGAGTGGGCCGAGAAGGTCAGAGAAGAGGTTAAGAAACAAATAGATGTGGGGTTCCTAGAAGTAGTGAAGTATCCTGAGTGGTTGGCAAATATTGTGCCGGTGCCGAAGAAAGACGGGAAGGTCAGAATATGTGTGGATTACAGAGATCTCAACAAGGCTTGTCCGAAAGATGATTTCCCTATACCTCATATTGATGACTTGTTGATAGTGCAGCTTTATCTGCCATGTATTCATTTGCAGATGGGTTTTCAGGGTATAATCAGGTTCTTATGGCTGAGGAAGACAAGCACAAAACTGCCTTCGTCACAGAGTGGGGTACTTATTGTTACAAAGTAATGCCGTTTGGGCTCAAAAATGCAGGAGCTACTTATCAGCGGTGTGGGAACACAGGAACTGGACGACGCATGCTGTCCCGGGCTCGCGGCCCGGTCGGGAGTACGGAGTAGCCCGCGGGGGACTAAACCGGAGAATATGGAGTCGCCACCCGGTGTGAACTGGGAAAATGAGATTTAAAGCCGCACTCACCCCTCGCAATGGAAGACCTCAAACCGTTTGGGTTCGGAATGGTCTCTTACTTATGTCACTTGTAATGAAAGGATTTATGTAATAATTTAATCAGGTTTAAGTAACACTTATTTCCAAGAGTATCATGCTTCTAAATTCACATATATACATCAACAAGTTTATCACAACATGCAACATCACATGGAAATCTCATGAATATTTCTCAATCATATGATAGGGGAAACTAAGAATAACCTAATCATGCTTGAGTACTACCCCATGAACATATTACCCAAATAACATGCTAACAACCTAATCATGCTTGAATATCATCCCAAGAACACATCGAATGGGTGAATGCAGGAATACAAATAATATGGTTGGCTACATAATGCAAGGGCGATCATCCAAAAGGCAGTTGTGCATGAAATATGATGAGACAGACTCAGTTCAGTGGGTGCGCATTCGCGTAGCCTTTGAAAACACGTTCGAACGGTAAACAGAAGGTTCGCGTTCGTATAGAGTTCGAGAACGCGTTCGAACGGAACCAGACCTGATGCATGATAAGATTAAGAAAGTGCGTGTGCGTTCGCGTAGCATTCGAGGACGCGTTCGAACAGTAAACAGAAGGTTCGCGTTCGTGTAGCGTTTGAGAACGCGTTCGAACGGAACCAGACCTGATGCATACAACACAAAGAATAAAGACAACAATGTCAAGCTCAGTATGTCCGATCAAACGTATCTCACATCCAACCGAACACACATCAACCGGCGCGGCAAAGCATCGTGGTAAAGGGCTTTAACCCCTCCCCATAGGGGATCTTTCATTCCACTTACTAAGCCCATTCGCTCGATTGAATCATGCATACAAGGAATTAAAAGCAATAATATCAAACGTAGTATGTCCGATTGAACGTATCTTGCATTCAACCGAACATGCATCAACCGGCGCGGTAAAGCATCGTGGTAAAGGGTTTTAACCCCTCCCCATAGGGGATCCTTCATTCCACTTACTATGCCCATGCGCTTGATTGAATCATGCATACAAAGAATTAAAAGCAATAATATCAAACGTAGTATGTCTGATTGAACGTATCTTGCATTCAACCGAACACGCATCAACCAGCGCGGCAAAGCATCGCGGTAAAGGGCTTTAACCCCTCCCCATAGGGGATCTTTCATTCCACTTACTAAGCCCATACGCTTGATTGAATCATGCATACAAAGAATTAAAAGCAATAATATCAAACGTAGTATGCCCGATTGAACGTATCTTGCATTCAACCGAACACAAATCAAGCGGCGCGGCAAAGCATCGTGGTAAAGGGCTTTAACCCCTCCCCATAGGGGATCTTTCATTCCACTTACTAAGCCCATACGCTTGATTGAATCATGCATACAAAGAATTAAAAGCAATAATATCAAACGTAGTATGCCCGATTGAACGTATCTTGCATTCAACCGAACACAAATCAAGCGGCGCGGCAAAGCATCGTGGTAAAGGGCTTTAACCCCTCCCCAGAGGGGATCTTTCATTCCACTTACTAAGCCCATGCGCTCGATTGAATCATACATAAATAAGCAACATGCAGAATTCAAGTGACGAAAAATAAATAAATAAATCAAAGCAACATGAAACAAAAGAAGGTGCCGTTTACTCAAGCGGTACGTGGAGTTGTATCCCAAGTACAGACCGCACTACCTTCCATTCGGATTCGGCTACGGAATTTACATCTGGGTTTCCATCCGATATACCGCGAGAGTTGACACATCTCTCATTTTATCCCAAAGCCACAACATACAACATCTCATAATTCATGCATATTTATCTACTCAAGGGCCGCAACATGCATTTTAACATAACAATCATGCTAACAATACTCAATAAATAATGAAAATAAAACAGAAAACGAATGTGGAAAATACCCTCAGGTCTAACCTTTTATTTTGACTTTCGGACTCGCGTTTCAAGGCCGTCGGATGGGCTATCACTCCGTAACTTTTTTGGTTCACTGGTTTGCGTTTCACCTCGCTGTTTTCACTCTGTTTTGCTGCTATTTCCTCGCGGTTTTCTGGTCACTGTTTCAGGTGCATTTAGGGACTGTTTTGTGCGGTTTTAATGGGTATCGGGCTGCTGTTTGTCTAACTGTTTCGGGGTGAATTCTGGACTATTTTATGGTCAGTTTTTGGGGCAGTTGCGGTTTATTGCATGTGTCCGTTTGTGACTTTAGTTAGTGGGTGTGTGTTGTTTGATAGGCTGATTGCCGAGTGTAAGTGGGGTCATGGTTTGTGAACGTGACTGCTGTGTGTGGCGCTGACTTGGTCAGTTCGTATGTGCTTCGAAAGATGGTGGGGGGCCTGAGTCGGTTTTGTTGGCTAAGGGCAGTTGAGTGTGCGTGAGGCAGATTTATGGAGGGTGTTTGGTGGTGTGTGGGGTGTTGGCTGTGGTGGCTTACGTGAGGAATGAGGGCAGTACGTGTTGTGCGTGACTTTGAGACGGTGGGTTGAGGTTTGTGGCTGTGGTGGCTTACGTGATTGGCAAGTTGAGGGTGCTATGTTTGTTAGTCAGTGTTGTCGTGGGCTGATGAACGTGTGGCAGTTGGCTTGTGAGGGGCAAGGGTTGTTGGCAGTGCGTGAAGTTTTGTGTTGGGTGAGTGGCAAGGTGCGTGAGTGGGGTTTTGCAGTGTGATGGGCGTGGCTTGTGAAGGGGCTGGTGAGGGTTAACGTGTCAGCATGAGTGGGTTTTACAGTGTGATGTGTGAAGCCGAGAGAGAAGATGGGAGAGTCTATTGCTTTGTTTGTTATGGGCGTGAATTCTATTGTGTGAAGGGTGAATGACTTGGTTAGGGGTTGTTTATATAGAGAAGGGATAGGGTTTCCCCTTGTCTCACAAGGAAGAGATTTGGTGCATTCAATTAGGATATGATTTGGTATCCAACAAGGAAATGATTAGATTGAGGGGGGACAAATCTTGGCTAGATTAGGAAGATAGTATATTTAGTTTGTGTTGATTAGGCATACAATATTTTATGTTAGGAATAATATATTTTTAATTAGGAATAATATTTGTTGATTGATTGTAATTAGGCATGCAATTTCTTTAATTTGGGTAAGTATTTTTATTATTTTGGTAGGTGATTATTTAGATTTTATTTAATTTGGTATATTATTTAATTAATATTTTATTTAATTGGGTTGTATTTTGAGGGCCTTGGGCGTGTGGGCCAAGTGTGGTGGGCTAGGTGTTGTGTTGGTTTGGTGAGTGGGTTTGGGCCAAGGTTAAATGGTTCTGGGTTTTTTTAGGCTAAAGGTGGTCCAACAAGTGAGCTTGACGCTCAACAAGTGAGCTTGACGCTAAACAAGTGAATAAGAATCTAACGAAATACTGATTCCCTTCCGACGACCGTTTCCCGCAATATCCTTAACTAAAAATGTAGTGCCTCCAACTGAGACTCATCATCGGGTTTCACATGCAAAAATACAATGCCTACAGTCGTCCCCACTTTGATGGGACTTGTGCAGTGTGTGACAGTGACAATCCTATCAAAGTACATGCAATGCATTTTCACTTACCTGGGTCGCCAGCTGTCTCCTGGTTTGCCTGCTGTGTTGAGTTGAGTTGATCTGCTTTTACCATTTTCGGTATGCTAAACCCTATTTCCGAGGCGTTGCTGAAGTGATGTCTATCCATTTTCGAACTGTGCTCCATTTTTGGAGTGCCATTTTCGGTGACTAATGAGATAATGGTCCATTTTCGAATCGTGCTCCATTTTCAGATTGCCATTTTCGGCGAGATGAGATAATGGTCCATTTCGAACCGTGCTCCATTTTCAGAGTGCCATTTTCGGCAAGTGATGAGATGATGGTCCATTTCGAACCGTGCTCCATTTTCGGAGTGCCATTTTCGGCGAGATGAGATAATGGTCCATTTCGAACCGTGCTCCATTTTCGGAGTGCCATTTTCGGCGAGATGAGATGATGGTCCATTTCCGAACCATTGCTGATGAGAGATAGTCCATTTCCGAACCATGCCTGATATGAGAATGGTCCATTTCTGAACCATTGCTGAGGAGAGATAGTCCATTTCCAGACCAATACTGATATGAGAGTTGTCCATTTCCGAACCGTTATTGATAATGATGTGGTCCATTTTTAAATCGTTGCTGATGAGAGGTAGTCCATTTCTGAACCAATACTGATATGAGAGTGGTCCATTTCCGAACCGTTGCTTGAGGAGAGATAGTCCATTTCCGAACCAACACTGATATGAGAGTGGTCCATTTCCGAACCGTTGCTGATAAGAGAGTGGTCCATTTCTGAACCGTTACTGATATGAGAGTGGTCCATTTCTGAATTGTGTTTCCATTATTGGAGTGCCATTCCCGGCTAAACTGATACTGATGCTGATGTGGGCCTCGCCCCAAACTGATACTGATATGGGCCTCGCCCCTAGGACTTATCCCCAAGACTGAAACTGATATGGGCCTCGCCCCTAGACTGATACTGATATGGGCCTCGCCCCTAGACTGATACTGCTGATATGGGTCTCGCCCCCAGACTGATGCTGATATGGGCCTCGCCCCCGGACTGATACTGTGCTGTCGCTGTTCCTGATTGGTTTGTCTTTGCCGCTTTCTCTCTTTCTGCTTCAAATCTGTGAATACAAAGCAAAACAAACACAAAAGAATGTAAAGTATGTTACGTGTATGCATGCATGCGTGAATGAGTTTCCTATCCCGTTGGGTTAGGTCTCCCGCCAATTCTTCCTCAGGCAAAGTACTGCTTCAACCTTTCCACTTTAATCGGCTCGGTAAACTCATTCCCTTCCAAGTCTGATAGTCTCACTGCCCCATTTCTCAATTTCTGAATGATCACCATATCTTTTCTGCTTGTTGCTTTCTGGAATTCCCTGTGTTCATAGTACCAAGGTTGAATGCTTTTCTCAAATATACTCATGTTGCCGGTTGAAAGGAAGAGATTCAGGCAAGTAAGCAAAACGAACGTCTTTATTATCATTAAGAAAAGGTTCGAACGAAGAGACAAAATCAATGTCTTTATTAAAAATGCAGGATCAAATAAACTAGGAGGAATAACTTCATCATTCGCAGCATTGCCTTCTTCATTGGCCTATGGTTCTCCACCGTTGTCATCCTCTATTCCTATGAATGAAGCTGAGTGGTTGAGAGTTTGGAGGACAAGGGTTTCGGGTAGGCCAGAGTTGATCATGTAGTTGGGTAGGGGATTTATGTGTGCGTTGGGTTGTTCTCTTTCTATGTAAGGTATTTTGTGGGAGTCAATGAGGTTTTGGTTCTCATGCCTAAGGCGGGTGCATCTATCAGTTTCGTGACCCTTTCTCCGATGGAAGTGACAATACAGGCTTAGGTCAAGGTTGGGTGGTACAGGGTTTGGAATTGGTTTAGCCTCTAAGGGTTGCAGAAGTCTTTGCGCCTTCAGCTTTTCGAACACCCTTGAAAGAGGCTTACCAAGGTTGGAAAATCGCCTGCTTTTGATGGCAGTGACCTCAGCGGTAGCGGGCTTGGTCCCTGAAGGTCCCTCAATATTCCTTCTATTCTGGCCATAGAACTTTCTGTTTTCAGCCTCTTCTTCTTCAATATCCATAACCGTCTCCCTCAATTGTCGGAAATCCGCAATCATTGAAGTCATTCTCCTCAACTTGCCATAGATCGAGGGCTTGGTGCCCTTGATGATCATTTTAATCCGGTCCTTCTCAGAGGGCCGAGTCTGCATCTTCAGAAGCTGACTTCTCCAGCGGTCTACATACTCCTTAAAGCTTTCTTCCGGCTTCTGCTTAGTGTTCTCCAAATCACGGAGTGACAAGTCAATCTTTAAGTCTGTAACATACTGCTTCAGAAAAGCATCAGCTAGTTCCCTCCAATCTTCCTTAACCTTCTTCTCAAGGCTATGATACCAAACCACAGGTGCCCCCTCCAGTGACATCCCAAACATCTTTTGGACTTGGCGCTGTGATAGGCCCACTGAACTCATGACTGAGACATATTGCTGCAGATGGACTCTTGGGTCTCCATTCCAATTAAACTTGGCCATGTCCGGCATTTTAAACTGAGCTGGCAGCTGTTCTCCGAAGGTCATTGCCTCATAATCTAGCAACTCTTCATGTTTACCCCTCATTTTATAGGTAATTGTTTCAACCTGATCCCGAAGCTTCTGAAATTCTGCCTGAGACCCAATCATTTTGCCTGTTGCATACTCTGTCATGTCATCATCAAAAGTGGGGATATCACCCCCAACCCATTCGGAGGCTCCTCACGCCTTACATTCTCAGAGTTTCCCCCAGCACGGGGCACAACCATATTTGTCATGGCAGTAGTCAAGGCTTGCAATTGTTCAATAATCTTGGAGAAACCATTTTCCAACTGATCTTTCCGGGATATCTCATTATCGGATGTACTCATATCTGTTACCGGTCTTTTGGTGAGTCTTCCCTCTTCCCTAACCCAACGGGAAACTATGATGGCTTTCAGAACACAAGGGTTAGCATGATGTATGCATGCATGAGGTGCATGAGATGCATGTAACATATATAACATACTAAATCAACTAAAATTTTCAAACAAATCGGTCTGTTATCATTTTAGAAGCTTTTGGGCTAACTGTCATAGGAGTGAATTCGTCCCAGTTTAAATGGCCCAACGAGTTCACATCTCATGGCAAAGAGCCCAACTAAATCCAAATGGTAATGTTCTGAACACAAGCACAAAGTGGCCCATCAGCACTTAGAAGCCTTTGGCCCAATCGTCATAGAATACGTTCTTGTCCCAGTTTAAATGGCCCAACAAGCCCATATCCCATGACAAATGGTCCAAATGGATCCAAACGACGATGTTCCCACACACAAGCATAAAAGAAAGATAATGCAAACATAAAACAATGATTTCTACAGAATGGCCCATCAACATTTAAGAAGCTTTGGGCCCAATGGTCATAAGGTACAAACTCGCCCCAGTTTAAATGGCCCAGCAAGTCCGCATTTCTGACAATAGTCCAACTGCATCCAAATGAGGATGGTCCACACACATACTCAAGGAAATAATTGTTACTTTAGCCAACCCGGTCTATGGGTGGTTTAGCAAGAGTATAGACAAAGGCTCTCACCGGCGAAGGATAGCCCACAACTAAGTCTCCCCACTCAAGGGTTCGAGCGACCAAGTGAGCGCACCCTTTTTTATACACTAAGGTACGTGCCAATGAGCTATGGTGTGTGACGGACTGTCAAATGGATTTCCCGTTGTAGATTCCCCAGAGGGAAGGTGGAGCGAGGCTCACTTAAATACCCAAGCCTCTTAGGCTCTTATCGCTTGGTGTCAGGAATAAACAACGAGTCCTCCAAATTAGTCCATCACAATAGGCTACGAGTAGATGGCTATCTAGGTGCCTTCACAGCTTTTCCTTCTAGAAAGGTAGTGAGTGAAGGAAGACACCAAACCATTACCTAGCCTCAAAATGCCTTTGATTGAACCCCCACTTTATCCACTATAGACACGGTCAATTAAAACATAAATCCAAACATTACAAGACAATATTTCGGGGACGATTCTCTATCCCCAATGGAGTCGCCAGACTGTGGGAACACAAGAACTGGATGACGCATGCTGTCCCGGGCTCGCGGCCCGGTCGGGAGTACGGAGTAGCCCGCGGGGGACTAAACCGGAGAATATGGAGTCGCCACCCGGTGTGAACCGGGAAAATGAGATTTAAGGCCGCACTCACCCCTCGCAAGGGAAGACCTCAAACCGTTTGGGTTCGGAATGGTCCCTTACTTATGTCACTTGTAATGAAATGATTTATGTAATAATTTAATCAGGTTTAAGTAACACTTATTTCCAAGAGTATCATGCTTCTAAATTCACATACATACATCAACAAGTTTATCACAACATGCAACATCACATGGAAATCTCATGAATATTTCTCAATCATATGATAGGGGAAACTAATAACAACCTAATCATGCTTGAGTACTACCTAATGAACATATTACCGAAATAACATGCTAACAACCTAATCATGCTTGAATATCATCCCAAGAACACATTGAATGGGTGAATGCAGGAATACAAATAATATGGTTGGCTACATAATGCAAGGGCGATCATCCAAAAGGAAGTTGTGCATGAAATATGATGAGACAGACTTAGTTCAGTGGGTGCGCGTTCACGTAGCGTTTGAAAATGCGTTCGAACGGTAAACAGAAGGTTCGCATTCGTATAACGTTCTAGAACGCGTTCGAACGGAACCAGACCTGATGCATGATAAGATTAAGAAAGTGCGTGTTCGTTCGCGTAGCATTCGAGAACGCGTTCGAACAGTAAACAGAAGGTTCGCGTTCGTGTAGCGTTTGAGAACAAGTTCGAACGGAACCAGACCTGATGCATACAACACAAAGAATAAAGACAACAATGTCAAGCTCAGTATGTCCGATCAAACGTATCTCACATCCAACCGAACACACATCAACCGGCGCGGCAAAACATCGTGGTAAAGGGCTTTAACCCCTCCCCATATGGGATCTTTCATTCCACTTACTAAGCCCATGCGCTCGATTGAATCATGCATACAAGTAATTAAAAGCAATAATATCAAACGTAGTATGTCCGATTGAACGTATCTTGCATTCAACCGAACACGCATCAACCAGCGCGGCAAAGCATCGTGGTAAAGGGCTTTAACCCCTCCCCATAGGGGATCTTTCATTTCACTTACTAAGCCCATGCGCTTGACTGAATCATGCATACAAAGAATTAGAAGCAATAATATCAAACGTAGTATGTCTGATTGAACGTATCTTGCATTCAACCGAACACGCATCAACCGGTGCGGCAAAGCATCGTGGTAAAGGGCTTTAACCCCTCCCCATAGGGGATCTTTCATTCCACTTACTAAGCCCATGTGCTTGATTGAATCATGCATACAAAGAATTAAAAGTAATAATATCAAACATATTATGCCCAATTGAACGTATCTTGCATTCAACCGAACACAAATCAACCGGCGCGGCGAAGCATCGCGGTAAAGGGCTTTAACCCCTCCCCATAGGGGATCTTTCATTCCACTAACTAAGCCCATGCGCTCGATTGAATCATACATAAATAAGCAACTTGCAGAATTCAAGTGACGAAAAATAAATAAATAAATCAAAGCAACATGAAACAAAAGAAGGTGTCGTTTACTCAAGCGGTACGTGGAGTTGTATCCCAAGTATAGACCGCACTACCGTCCATTTGGATTCGGCTACGGAATTTACGTATGTGTTTCCATCCGATATACCGCGAGAGTTGACACATCTATCATTTTATCCCAAAGCCACAACATACAACATCTCATAATTCATGCATATTTATCTAGTCAAGGGCTGCAACATGCATTTTAACATAACAATCATGCTAACAATACTCAATAAATAATGAAAATAAAACAGAAAACGAATGTGGAAAATACCCTCAGGTCTAACCTTTTATTTTGACTTTCGGACTCGCGTTTCACGGCCGTCAGAAGGGATATCACTCCGTAACTTTTCTGGTTCACTGGTTTGCGTTTTACCTCGCTGTTTCGCTGTTTTTCTCACTGGTTTCACTCCGTTTTGCTGCTATTTCCTCGTGGTTTTCTGGTCACTGTTTCAGGTGCCTTTAGGGTCTGTTTTGTGCGGTTTTAATGGGTATCGGGCTGCTGTTTGTCTAATTGTTTCGGGGAAAATTCTGGACTGTTTTAGGGTCAAGTTTTGGGGCAGTTGCGGTTTTTTGCATGTGTCCGTTTGTGACTTTAGTTAGTGGGTGTGTGTTGTTTGATAGGCTGATTGTCGAGTGTAAGTGGGGTTGTGGTTTGTGAACGTGACTGCTGTGTGTGGCGCTGACTTTGTCAGTTCGTGTGTGCTTCGAAAGATGGTGGGGGGCCTGAGTCGGTTTTTTTGGCTAAGGGCAGTTGAGTGTGCGTGAGGCAGATTTATGGAGGGTGTTTGGTGGTGTGTGGGGTGCTGGCTGTGGTGGCTTACATGAGGAATGAGGGCAGTACGTGTTGTGCATGACTTTGAGACGATGGGTTGAAGTTTGTGGCTGTGGTGGCTTACATGATTGGCAAGTTGAGGGTGGTATGTTTGTGAGTCAGTGTTGTCGTGGGCTGATGAACGTGTGGCAATTGGTTAGTGAGGGGAATGGGTTGTTGGCAGTGCGTGAAGGTATGTGTTGGGTGAGTGCCAAGGTGCGTGAGTGGGGTTTTGCAGTGTGATGGGCGTGGCTTGTGAAGGGGCTGGTGAGGGTTAACGTGGCTGCATGAGTGGGTTTTGCAGTGTGATGTGTGAAGCCGAGAGAGAAGATGGGAGAGTCTATTCCTTTGTTTGTTATGGGCGTGAATTCTATTGTGTGAAGGGTGAATGACTTGGTTAGGGGTTGTTTATATAGAGAATGGATAAGGTTTCCCCTTGTCTCACAAGGAAGAGATTTGGTGCATTCAATTAGGATATGATTTGGTATCCAACAAGGAAAGGACTAGATTGAGGGGGGACAAATCTTGGCTAGATTAGGAAGGTAGTATATTTAGTTTGTGTTGATTAGGCATACAATATTTTAAGTTAGGAATAATATATTTTTAATTAGGAATAATATTTGTTTGATTTTAATTAGGCATGCAATTTCTTTAATTTGGGTAAGTATTTTTATTATTTTGGTAGGTGATTATTTAGATTTTATTTAATTTGGTATATTATTTAATTAATATTTTATTTAATTGGGTTGTATTTTGAGGGCCTTGGGCGTGTGGGCCAAGTGTGGTGGGCTAGGTGTTGTGTTGGTTTGGTGAGTGGGTTTGGGCCAAGGTTAAATGGTTCTGGATTTTTTTAGGCTAAAGGTGCTCTAAACGGAGGTCCAACAAGTGAGCTTGACGCTAAACAAGTGATAAGAATCTAACGAAATACCGATTCCCTTCCGACGACCGTTTCCCGCAATATCCTTAACTAAAAATGTAGTGCCTCCAACTGAGACTCATCATCGGGTTTCACATGCAAAAATACAATGCCTACAAGCAGATTGCCACTACATTATTCCACGATTTGATGCACAAAGAGATTGAAGTGTATGTGGATGACATGATGGTGAAATCAGAGACAAGAATCGGGCACATAGAAGCACTGGAGAAGTTCCTTCAGAGGGTCGATAAGTACAACCCGCGGTTGAATCCTAAGAAGTGTGTGTTTGGAGTGACATCTGGAAAATTGCTGGGACAGACAGTGGGGATGGGTGGAATAGAAGTAGACTCTGAGAAAATCAAGGCAATCACCGAGATGCCTGCACCGAAGATAGAAAAAGAAGTCAGAGCATTCCTTGGGAAAATCCAGTACATCAGTCGGTTCATTGCCAAGTTGACGTCAGTTCCGTTAGCAGCAAATGAGGCAGTTTGGATCCGAAAATTCCTAATCGGATTAGGAGTAGTTCCGTTAACAGCTGAGCCCGTGCCATTGTATTGTGACAATAACGGGGCTATAGCACAAGCTAAGGAACCAAGGTCTCATCAACGATCCAAGCATGTTCTTCGGCGTTACCATCTGATTCGGGAGATTATACATCGTGGAGATGTAAAGGTCGAGAAGGTCGCATCGGATGACAACATTGCAGATCCGCTGACGAAGGCTGTTCTTCAGCATGTGTTTGAACGACATATACATAGTTCAGGTATTATATGCTTGAGTGACTGGCTATAGGCCAAGTGGGAGATTGTTAGACATTATGACCCATAGCGTCACTGTTTTGTAAATGATATTGTATTATTGTACAAAAATTAACTATGTGATAATGAAATTGCCTTTTGCCATTTTGTAAATTATTTTGATATATAAATGGCAAAAGTCCATATGATTAGTTCCGTATTGAGATGATATGAGACAGTATCAATATAAAAGGTTTAATCATTAAATATCCCTAGTCGGAGTATTATCGAGATCGGACATCGATAATGCGGAATAGACTAGTATTGCACTTGTGCGCGTTGTGATGGCACAACGGCATAGTTCTCATATATTTAAGTATTGGATACTTATGCAAGTGCGATAGGAGGTTGTGTTTTACCGATGGTACGGAAAACAGCTTCGCTCTGGATAGACCCCACGGAATCCCATTGGTAGTATGTCTGCGTTTATGTGGGAGGCCGCATCAGGGTAGGTGTATATGGTCTTAACCTGAGACTTGCATCGCTAGTACTTGCGACAATCGGTAAACTTTGGTTTTGGTGGTTCGGGGCTTTAACCGGTTCTGTGTACACCTCTTCTGGGTTTATCGAGAATCGTAGTGTACTGGATGTGATGTCAAGATGGAAGTATCACTTCAGACATATGGAGATGATGATCACGCTGGATACAGAACTAGTACTCTATAAAAGGTTGCAACCGTCGGGACAATATGACCAGGTCAGGATTGTCCGATTTAAAGAGACTAGTTGTTTGATGTCCGATATATGTTTCGTACGGGGCAGACACATTTCCAGCCCCAGGCCTAACATGTGATCGTCTGATACTGGATCGATGTACGTGATACTACGGTATACTACGCTTGATAAAGATCTAATATTCCAATAAGAATATTTCTGGAGAATTGGGTAGGCATGGCGCTTTGCTAGAAGCCAACCTTGTCTTGTAAATCGGTAAAAACGTAGTACGAGGTACTTACGTGTTCGGATTATCCGACGACCGTATTTACTGCCAACATATCCGGAGATCTCTTGGGTCGCTTCTTGAAGATTCACCTATGATATTTGATTCGAACTTTATTAATCTTGGATTAATTACGGAGAAACTTTATCTTGGATAAAATGCCTAATTTAGAGAGAGAACGATTAATTTGGAATTAATCGATAAAATAATATATTCGATATATTAAACGAAATTAGATTTCGAATTAAAATCGGATTTTAATTCGGGCAAACGAATTAATTTAGAATTAATTCGTTAGCGATGTGAATAGTAATTTCGCTAGGCATAATTATTTAATTTACGTCGCGACGGAAATTCGTTAATTCGGAATTAGCGAAACCGAGCCCGAAAGTGTTTGCGGACACATTCGTATTTTGAAACGAGTGGGACCCGCAAGTCACATCGCGAAGTCTCATCACTTGACATGACTAGTTGATGGATGTCACAAGTCACCTTTATTGAGTGACACATTGTCACTATTCATGAAAGAAGTTGGTGAGGCTATTTAATGGATTTTTGGAGGGAAAATGTTTTTGACTTTTTGGAAAGGTATTTACCAAATATTTTTTGGTAATTATTTTACATCTCTCGGTTTTTAGAAAACAAAAAGAGAAAAACAAAAACAAAAGGCTTCTCTCCCTCTCTCTCTTGCTCACGCCGTGAGCTTCCAAAGGCAAGAAAGAATTGGATTTTTTTACTCCTTTTTCTAGCACATTGAAGGATCAAAGGAGGTGATAGGGAAACAACCTTGGAGCTTGGAATACAAAGAAAGCTTGGAGCTTCTTCTTCACTTCCACCTTGGCCGAAAATTTGAAGCTTGGAGACTCAAAGATTTTCTTCATCACTTTTCATCACAAGCTTTGTAAGTATGATTCCGCCATGCTTCAAGTTTTACATATATAAATCATGTGTTTCATTTGCTTATACTTTCTTTGGGACTAATAATAGAAACCAAGAATGGTTATTTTTTTGCAAAATAGTGGGAGGCTAGTATTGAATTTGCAATTTCGTTCAGATACTTAGCCTTACGCGTCTGTCAAAATTATTTTGTCTATTTATTAAAATTAGTTGGACTAATACATTGTTATTTTTTTCTTGTAACAGTTTGACTGTACCCATTTTATCGTTAACTAGATAGTTGGACTATCGTAGTTGAGATGGCAAGCAAGGGAAATGACCGAGACATCATCATGGGTGACAATGTCTTTAAGGGCACAAACTTCGCTGATTGGGAAATGAACCTGAGGATAGTCCTTGGGACTGAGAGGATGCTGTACACTATACATATACCTCTCCCGCCTAAGCCCACTGACCCACTTGAGCTGGAGTTATGGAAAACTCACAGCGATGATTGTGACACAGCTCAGGCTATTATGTTAGCTTCGATGACTCAGCACTTTCGTCGCCAGAATAGGGACTTGGATCCTTATAACATGATGGCTAGACTGCAAGATCTCCACCGCACCAATAAGCGGATGGAGAGGTACGAGTTGGTGAAGAAACTCTTCCGCGCCCGAATGACTGAAGGCTCATCAGTTGAGGCCCACGGGACTCAAATGATCGCCGATATTGATGAGTTGGCCAATATGGGAATAGTCTTGGAGGCTGAGCTGACCGTAGATTTGATCTTACAGTCACTTCCTGATTCTTGGAAACAAATCATAATCAACTACAAGTTGATGGACACGGATGACTCTCTTGGAGAGCTGTTATCCATCTTGAAGGAGTCTGAAAAAGAACTCTATAAAGGGGGTAAGCGCGAGGCGCACTATGCATCGACCTCTTAGAGGCCAAGGGCTGGGCCCAAAGCAACTGGAGGGGTGAGGAAGAGGAAACATAAGAACAAGGGTAAAGGCAAGTTGACAAAAGCTTATGGGAAGCCAAGGGACAAGTCTCAAGATGTCTGCCTCAACTGCGGCAAGAAGGGTCACTGGAAACGTGACTGCCGAATGGGCAAGGGACACAGGGAGGATATCAAGGCAGACAAGGCACTAGCCTCTGGTATGTTTGTTATTGAGATAAATATGACTACTTCTAGTTTTAAAAATTGGATTTTTGATTCTGGTTGTGCTGCTCATATATGTACTGATTTGCAGGATCTGCAGAATAGCAGGATGCTGGCTTCAGGGGAGGTTGATCTACGAGTCGGAAACGGAACTCCAGTTGCTGTTTTGGCTGTAGGGACTTTTGTTTTGGAATTGCCCTCGGGGCATGTACTTAAACTTTTGAACTGTTATTATATACCTAGTTTGACTAGGAATATCATATCTGTATCTTTGTTAACCCAGCATGGGTACACTTTTGTATTTAGAAACACTGGGTGTTATTTATATAAAGATGATGCAGAAATTTGCACTGCCGTTTCAAATAATGGCCTTTATATTTTGAATATAAATGAATCTCCTAAACATAAAATAACAAACAAAAGGCTCAAAAGGAGTAATCTAAAAGATGAAGCTTACATGTGGCATTGTCGTCTAGGACACATCAACAAGACTCGCATATCCACAATTTCGAAGAGTGGGTACTTGGACGGATTTGATCCTAATTCATATGATGTCTGCGAATCTTGTCTTTTAGGCAAAATGCCTAAATCACCTTTTAGTGGTAAAGGTGAACGTGCCACAGAATTGTTAGCCCTCGTTCATAGCGACGTATGTGGGCCCATGTCTAGCCAGGCTAGAGGTGGATATCATTACTTCGTAACCTTTACGGATGATGCATCTCGTTATGGTTATGTGTATCTAATGAGACACAAGTCGGAAACTTTTGAGAAATTCAAAGAGTTTCGACACGAAGTAGAAAAACAAACAGGCAAGAGTATTAAGACATTGCGGTCGGACCGTGGTGGCGAATATTTAAGTTATGAGTTTCAAGATTACTTGAAAGAATATGGTATTCTTTTACAGTGGACTCCTCCTGGAACACCGCAATTAAACGGTGTGTCTGAACGGAGAAACCGTACCTTGTTAGACATGGTAAGGTCGATGATGAGTCGCACTGAGCTACCAATATCCTTCTGGGGATACGCATTAAACAGTGCAGTACTTATTTTGAATAAGGTTCCGTCAAAGTCTGTTGAACAGACTCCATATGAGATATGGACAGGAAGGAAACCAGGTTTCTCTTTCCTGAAGATTTGGGGATACTGGGCATATGTTAAACGTTTGGAAGGTACCAAACTAGAACCCAAATCAGATAAATGCCTTTTCGTGGGATATCCTAGGGAAACCAAAGGATATTACTTCTATCACCCACAAGAGAACAAATTATTTGTTGCTCTACATGCATTTTTCCTTGAGAAGGAATTCCTAGATGCAGTGGTAAGTGGGAGGAAGGTGGAGCTCGATGAAAATCGTAGTGATACTGTTCCTGGCAATGAATCAACGACGGAACATGAACAGACCATCCGGGATGAGTCTGTACCACAATCTTCATATACACAAGGACCGCGTAGGTCGAAGAGAATCAGGACAGTACCTGAGAGGTATGGGTTCCTGATCTCGCCTCATGTAGATATTAATCTTATTGAGGATAATGAACCGGCTACGTATGAGGAAGCGATACAGAATATTGATTCCGCTTTATGGAAAGAAGCCATGAAGTCCGAGATGGATTCCATGTACGCCAACCAAGTTTGGACACTGGTTGATGCACCAGAAGGCGTAAAGCCTATTGGATGCAGATGGATCTTCAAGAAGAAGACCGACATGGATGGTAACGTGCAAACGTACAAAGCTAGGCTTGTAGCAAAGGGGTATCGTCAACAATATGGTATTGATTATGACGAAACTTTCTCACCCGTTGCCATGATTAAATCCATTCGGATAATGCTTGCAATAGCTGCATATTTCGATTACGAGATATGGCAGATGGACGTTAAAACCGCTTTCCTTAACGGAAACCTTTTGGAGGATGTTTATATGCAACAGCCTGACGGTTTTATCGTACCTAGACTTGCAAACAAGGTTTGTAATTTAAATCGATCCATTTATGGATTGAAGCAAGCATCACGGTCATGGAATCAGCGTTTTGATGAGATCATAAAAGAATATGATTTCGTGCAAAACGTTGATGACCCTTGTGTATACAAGAAGGTTAGTGGGAGAGCACTGACTTTTATTGTCCTTTATGTCGACAACGTATTGCTTATAGGCAATGACATTCCCATGCTAACGTCGGTGAAAGCTTGGCTTTCATTAAAATTCTCCATGAAAGATCTGGGAGAAGCAGCCTTTATTTTGGGAAAAAAGATCTACCGGGATAGATCTAGAAAGCTGCTTGGACTCTCCCAGAGTACATATATTGACAAAGTGTTGAAGCGATTCAACATGGATCAATCCAAGAGGGGATTGATGCCAATGTCACGTGGTATCCTTCTGTCTAAAGACATGTGTCCTAAGACTAAAGTAGAGAGAGATAACATGAGTCGGATACCGTTCGCCTCGGCAGTCGGATCGATCATGTATGCCATGATATGTACGCGACCTAATGTGTCATATGCTTTGAGCATGTGCAGTCGCTATCAGGCCGATCCAGGTGAAGGTCGCTGGATAGCAGTTAAGAATATCCTTAAGTATCTTAGACGAACTAAGGATGCTTTCTTAATTTATGGAGGTGGAGAACTTGAGGTATCTGGGTACACCGATGTAAGTTTCCAAACCGACAAGGACGACTTCAAGTCGCAATCGGGGTACATTTTTTGTTTGAATAACGGAGCAGTGAGCTGGAGATCTTCCAAGCAAGATACTGTTGCCGATTCAACAACAGAAGCGGTGTATATCGCTGCGTCGGAAGCAGCAAAGGAGGCAGTTTGGATCCGAAAATTCCTAATCGGATTAGGAGTAGTTCTGTTAGCAGCTGAGCCCGTGCCATTGTATTGTGACAATAACGGGGCTATAGCACAAGCTAAGGAACCAAGGTCTCATCAACGATCCAAGCATGTTCTTCGGCGTTACCATCTGATTTGGGAGATTATACATCGTGGCGATGTAAAGGTCTAGAAGGTCGCATCGGATGACAACATTGCAGATCCGCTGACGAAGGCTGTGCTTCAGCATGTGTTTGAACGACATATACATAGTTCAGGTATTAGATGCTTGAGTGACTGGTTATAGGCCAAGTGGGAGATTGTTAGACATTATGACCCATAGCGTCACTGTTTTGTAAATGATATTGTATTATTGTACAAAAATTAACTATGTGATAATGAAATTGCCTTTTGCCGTTTTGTAAATTATTTACTTTGATATATAAATGGCAAAAGTCCATATGATTAGTTCCGTATTGAGATGATATGAGACAGTATCAATATAAAAGGTTTAATCATTAAATATCCCTAGTCGGAGTATTATCGAGATCGGACATCGATAATGCGGAATAGACTAGTATTGCACTTGTGCGCGTTGTGATGGCACAACGGCATAGTTCTCATATATTTAAGTATTGGATACTTATGCAAGTGCGATAGGAGGTTGTGTTTTACCGATGGTACGGAAAACAGCTTCGCTCTGGATAGACCCCGCGGAATCCCATTGGTAGTATGTCTGCGTGTCTATGGGAGGCCGCATCAGGGCAGGTGTATATGGTCTTAACCTGAGACTTGCATCGCTAGTACTTGCGACAATCGGTAAACTTTGGTTTTGGTGGTTCGGGGCTTTAACCGGTTTTGTGTACACCTCTTCTGGGTTTATCGAGAATCGTAGTGTACTGGATGTGATGTCAAGATGGAAGTATCACTTCAGACATATGGAGATGATGATCACGCTGGATACAGAACTAGTACTCTATAAAATGTTGCAACCGTCGGGACAATATGACCAGGTCAGGATTGTCCGATTTAAAGAGACTAGTTGTTTGATGTCCGATATATGTTTCGTATGGGGCAGACACATTTCCAGCCCCAGGCCTAACATGTGATCGTCTGATACTGGATCGATGTACGCGATACTACGGTATATTACGCTTGATAAAGATCTAATATTCCAATAAGAATATTTCTGGAGAATTGGGTAGGCATGTCGCTTTGCTAGAAGCCAACCTTGTCTTGTAAATCGGTAAAAACGTGGTACGAGGTACGTACGTGTTCGGATTATCCGACGACCGTATTTACTGCCAACATATCCGGAGATCTCTTGGGTCGCTTCCTGAAGATTCGCCTATGATATTTGATTCGAACTTTATTAATCTTGGATTAATTACGGAGAAACTTTATCTTGGATAAAATGCCTAATTTAGAGAGAGAACGATTAATTTGGAATTAATCGATAAAATAATATATTCGATATATTAAACGAAATTAGATTTCGACGCGGAATTGAAATCAGATTTTAATTCGGGCAAACGAATTAATTTAGAATTAATTCGTTAGCGATGTGAATAGTAATTTCTCTAGGCATAATTATTTAATTTACGTCGCGACGGAAATTCGTTAATTCAGAATTAGCGAAACCGAGCCCGAAAGTGTTTGCGGACACATTCATATTTTGAAACGAGTGGGACCCGCAAGTCACATCGCGAAGTCTCATCACTTGACATGACTAGTTGATGGATGTCACAAGTCACCTTTATTGAGTGACACATTGTCACTATTCATGAAAGAAGTTGGTGAGGCTATTTAATGGCTTTTTGGAGGGAAAATGTTTTTGACTTTTTGGAAAGGTATTTACCAAATATGTTTTGGTAATTATTTTACATCTCTCGGTTTTTAGAAAACAAAAAGAGAAAAACAAAAACAAAAGGCTTCTCTCCCTCTCTCTCTTGCTCACGCCGTGAGCTTCCAAAGGCAAGAAAGAATTGGATTTTTTTACTCCTTTTGCTAGCACATTGAAGGATCAAAGGAGGTGATAGGGAAACAACCTTGGAGCTTGGAATACAAAGAAAGCTTGGAGCTTCTTCTTCACTTCCACCTTGGCCGAAAATTTGAAGCTTGGAGACTCAAAGATTTTCTTCATCACTTTTCATCACAAGCTTTGTAAGTATGATTCCGCCATGCTTCAAGTTTTACATATATAAATCATGTGTTTCATTTGCTTATACTTTCTTTGGGACTAATAATAGAAACTAACATGAATCATGCATACAAAGAATTAAAAGCAATAATATCAAACGTAGTATTTCTGATTGAACGTATCTTGCATTCAACCGAACATGCATCAACCGGTGCGGCAAAGCATCGTGGTAAAGGGCTTTAACACCTCCCCATAGGGGATCTTTCATTCCACTTACTAAGCCCATGCGCTTGATTGAATCATGCATACAAAGAATTAATAGCAATAATATCAAACGTAGTATGCCCGATTGAACGTATCTTGCATTCAACCGAACACAAATCAACCGGCGCGGCGAAGCATCGTGGTAAAGGGCTTTAACCCCTCCCCATAGGGGATCTTTCATTCCACTAACTAAGCCCATGCGCTCGATTGAATCATACATAAATAAGCAACATGCAGAATTCAAGTGACGAAAAATAAATAAATAAATCAAAGCAACATGAAACAGAAGAAGGTGTCGTTTACTCAAGCGGTACGTGGAGTTGTATCCCAAGTATTGACCGCACTACCGTCCATTTGGATTCGGCTACGGAATTTACGTATGGGTTTCCATCCGATATACCGCGAGAGTTGACACATCTATCATTTTATCCCAAAGCCACAACATACAACATCTCATAATTCATGCATATTTATCTAGTCAAGGGCCGCAACATGCATTTTAACATAACAATCATGCTAACAATACTCAATAAATAATGAAAATAAAACAGAAAACGAATGTGGAAAATACCCTCAGGTCTAACCTTTTATTTTGACTTTCGGACTCGCGTTTCACGGCCGTCAGAAGGGATATCACTCCGTAACTTTTCTGGTTCACTGGTTTGCGTTTTACCTCGCTGTTTCGCTGTTTTTCTCACTGGTTTCACTCTGTTTTGCTGCTATTTCCTCGCGATTTTCTGGTCACTGTTTCAGGTGCCTTTAGGGTCTGTTTTGTGCGGTTTTAATGGGTATCGGGCTGCTGTTTGTCTAATTGTTTCGGGGCGAATTCTGGACTGTTTTAGGGTCAGTTTTTGGGGCAGTTGCGGTTTTTTGCATGTGTCCGTTTGTGACTTTAGTTAGTGGGTGTCTGTTGTTTGATAGGCTGATTGTCGAGTGTAAGTGGGGTTGTGGTTTGTGAACGTGACTGCTGTGTGTGGCGCTGACTTTGTCAGTTCATGTGTGCTTCGAAAGATGGTGGGGGGCCTGAGTCGGTTTTTTTGGCTAAGGGCAGTTGAGTGTGCGTGAGGCAGATTTATGGAGGGTGTTTGGTGGTGTGTGGGGTGCTGGCTGTGGTGGCTTACGTGAGGAATGAGGGCAGTACGTATTGTGCATGACTTTGAGACGGTGGGTTGAGGTTTGTGGCTGTGGTGGCTTACGTGATTGGCAAGTTGAGGGTGGTATGTTTGTGAGTCAGTGTTGTCGTGGGCTGATGAACGTGTGGCAATTGGCTTGTGAGGGGCAGGGGTTGTTGGCAGTGCGTGAAGGTATGTGTTGGGTGAGTGCCAAGGTGCGTGAGTGGGGTTTTGCAGTGTGATGGGCGTGGCTTGTGAAGGGGCTGGTGAGGGTTAACGTGGCTGCATGAGTGGGTTTTGCAGTGTGATGTGTGAAGCCGAGAGAGAAGATGGGAGAGTCTATTGCTTTGTTTGTTATTGGCGTGAATTCTATTGTGTGAAGGGTGAATGACTTGGTTAGGGGTTTTTTATATAGAGAATGGATAAGGTTTCCCCTTGTCTCACAAGGAAGAGATTTGGTGCATTCAATTAGGATATGATTTGGTATCCAACAAGGAAAGGACTAGATTGAGGGGGGACAAATCTTGGCTAGATTAGGAAGGTAGTATATTTAGTTTGTGTTGATTAGGCATACGATATTTAAGTTAGGAATAATATATTTTTAATTAGGAATAATATTGTTTGATTTTAATTAGGCTTGCAATTTCTTTAATTTGGGTAAGTATTTTTATTATTTTGGTAGGTGATTATTTAGATTTTATTTAATTTGGTATATTATTTAATTAATATTTTATTTAATTGGGTTGTATTTTGAGGGCATTGGGCGTGTGGGCCAAGTGTGGTGGGCTAGGTGTTGTGTTGGTTTGGTGAGTGGGTTTGGGCCAAGGTTAAATGGTTCTGGGTTTTTTTAGGCTAAAGGTGCTCTAAACGGAGGTCCAACAAGTGAGCTTGACGCTAAACAAGTGAATAAGAATCTAACGAAATACCGATTCCCTTCCGACGACCATTTCCCGCAATATCCTTAACTAAAAATGTAGTGCCTCCAACTGAGACTCATCATCGGGTTTCACATGCAAAAATACAATGCCTACAAGCAGATTGCCACTAAATTCTTCCACGATTTGATGCACAAAGAGATTGAAGTGTATGTGGATGACATGATGGTGAAATCAGAGACAAGAATCGGGCACATAGAAGCACTGGAGAAGTTCCTTCAGAGGGTCGATAAGTACAACCTGCGGTTGAATCCTAAGAAGTGTGTGTTTGGAGTGACATCAGGAAAATTGCTGGGACAGACAGTGGGGATGGGTGGAATAGAAGTAGACTCTGAGAAAATCAAGGCAATCACCGAGATGCCTGCACCGAAGATAGAAAAAGAAGTCAGAGCATTCCTTGGGAAAATCCAGTACATTAGTCGGTTCATTGCCAAGTTGACGTCAGTTCCGTTAGCAGCAAATGAGGCAGTTTGGATCCGAAAATTCCTAATCGGATTAGGAGTAGTTCCGTTAGTAGCTGAGCCCATGCCATTGTATTGTGACAATAACGGGGCTATAGCACAAGCTAAGGAACCAAGGTCTCATCAACGATCCAAGCATGTTCTTCGGCGTTACCATTTGATTCGGGAGATTATACATCGTGGCGATGTAAAGGTCGAGAAAGTCGCATCGGATGAAAACATTGCAGATCCGCTGACGAAGGCTGTTCTTCAGCATGTGGTTGAACGACATATACATAGTTCAGGTATTAGATGCTTGAGTGACTGGCTATAGGCCAAGTGGGAGATTGTTAGACATTATGACCCATAGCGTCACTGTTTTGTAAATGATATTGTATTATTGTACAAAAATTAACTATGTGATAATGAAATTGCCTTTTGCCGTTTTGTAAATTATTTTGATATATAAATGGCAAAAGTCCATATGATTAGTTCCGTATTGAGATGATATGAGACAGTATCAATATAAAAGGTTTAATCATTAAATATCCCTAGTCGGAGTATTATCGAGATCGGACATCGATAAAGCGGAATAGACTAGTATTGCACTTGTGCGCGTTGTGATGGCACAACGACATAGTTCTCATATATTTAAGTATTGGATACTTATGCAAGTGAGATAGGAGGTTGTGTTTTACCGATGGTACGGAAAACAGCTTCGCTCTGGATAGACCCCGCGGAATCCCATTGGTAGTATGTCTGCGTTTCTGTGGGAGGCCGCATCAGGGTAGGTGTATATGGTCTTAACCTGAGACTTGCATCGCTAGTACTTGCGACAATCGGTAAACTTTGGTTTTGGTGGTTCGGGGTTTTAACCGGTTCTGTGTACACCTCTTCTGGGTTTATCGAGAATCGTAGTGTACTGGATGTGATGTCAAGATGGAAGTATCACTTCAGACATATGGAGATGATGATCACGCTGGATACAGAACTAGTACTCTATAAAAGGTTGCAACCGTCGGGACAATATGACCAGGTCAGGATTGTCCGATTTAAAGAGACTAGTTGTTTGATGTCCGATATATGTTTCGTACGGGGCAGACACATTTCCAGCCCCAGGCCTAACATGTGATCGTCTGATACTGGATCGATGTACGTGATACTACGGTATACTACGCTTGATAAAGATCTAATATTCCAATAAGAATATTTCTGGAGAATTGGGTAGGCATGGCGCTTTGCTAGAAGCCAACCTTGTCTTGTAAATCGGTAAAAACGTAGTACGAGGTACTTACGTGTTCGGATTATCCGACGACTGTATTTACTGCCAACATATCCGGAGATCTCTTGGGTCGCTTCTTGAAGATTCACCTATGATATTTGATTCGAACTTTATTAATCTTGGATTAATTACGGAGAAACTTTATCTTGGATAAAATGCCTAATTTAGAGAGAGAACGATTAATTTGGAATTAATCGATAAAATAATATATTCGATATATTAAACGAAATTAGATTTCGAATTAAAATCGGATTTTAATTCGGGCAAACGAATTAATTTAGAATTAATTCGTTAGCGATGTGAATAGTAATTTCGCTAGGCATAATTATTTAATTTACGTCGCGACGGAAATTCGTTAATTCGGAATTAGCGAAACCGAGCCCGAAAGTGTTTGCGGACACATTCGTATTTTGAAACGAGTGGGACCCGCAAGTCACATCGCGAAGTCTCATCACTTGACATGACTAGTTGATGGATGTCACAAGTCACCTTTATTGAGTGACACATTGTCACTATTCATGAAAGAAGTTGGTGAGGCTATTTAATGGATTTTTGGAGGGAAAATGTTTTTGACTTTTTGGAAAGGTATTTACCAAATATTTTTTGGTAATTATTTTACATCTCTCGGTTTTTAGAAAACAAAAAGAGAAAAACAAAAACAAAAGGCTTCTCTCCCTCTCTCTCTTGCTCACGCCGTGAGCTTCCAAAGGCAAGAAAGAATTGGATTTTTTTACTCCTTTTTCTAGCACATTGAAGGATCAAAGGAGGTGATAGGGAAACAACCTTGGAGCTTGGAATACAAAGAAAGCTTGGAGCTTCTTCTTCACTTCCACCTTGGCCGAAAATTTGAAGCTTGGAGACTCAAAGATTTTCTTCATCACTTTTCATCACAAGCTTTGTAAGTATGATTCCGCCATGCTTCAAGTTTTACATATATAAATCATGTGTTTCATTTGCTTATACTTTCTTTGGGACTAATAATAGAAACCAAGAATGGTTATTTTTTTGCAAAATAGTGGGAGGCTAGTATTGAATTTGCAATTTCGTTCAGATACTTAGCCTTACGCGTCTGTCAAAATTATTTTGTCTATTTATTAAAATTAGTTGGACTAATACATTGTTATTTTTTTCTTGTAACAGTTTGACTGTACCCATTTTATCGTTAACTAGATAGTTGGACTATCGTAGTTGAGATGGCAAGCAAGGGAAATGACCGAGACATCATCATGGGTGACAATGTCTTTAAGGGCACAAACTTCGCTGATTGGGAAATGAACCTGAGGATAGTCCTTGGGACTGAGAGGATGCTGTACACTATACATATACCTCTCCCGCCTAAGCCCACTGACCCACTTGAGCTGGAGTTATGGAAAACTCACAGCGATGATTGTGACACAGCTCAGGCTATTATGTTAGCTTCGATGACTCAGCACTTTCGTCGCCAGAATAGGGACTTGGATCCTTATAACATGATGGCTAGACTGCAAGATCTCCACCGCACCAATAAGCGGATGGAGAGGTACGAGTTGGTGAAGAAACTCTTCCGCGCCCGAATGACTGAAGGCTCATCAGTTGAGGCCCACGGGACTCAAATGATCGCCGATATTGATGAGTTGGCCAATATGGGAATAGTCTTGGAGGCTGAGCTGACCGTAGATTTGATCTTACAGTCACTTCCTGATTCTTGGAAACAAATCATAATCAACTACAAGTTGATGGACACGGATGACTCTCTTGGAGAGCTGTTATCCATCTTGAAGGAGTCTGAAAAAGAACTCTATAAAGGGGGTAAGCGCGAGGCGCACTATGCATCGACCTCTTAGAGGCCAAGGGCTGGGCCCAAAGCAACTGGAGGGGTGAGGAAGAGGAAACATAAGAACAAGGGTAAAGGCAAGTTGACAAAAGCTTATGGGAAGCCAAGGGACAAGTCTCAAGATGTCTGCCTCAACTGCGGCAAGAAGGGTCACTGGAAACGTGACTGCCGAATGGGCAAGGGACACAGGGAGGATATCAAGGCAGACAAGGCACTAGCCTCTGGTATGTTTGTTATTGAGATAAATATGACTACTTCTAGTTTTAAAAATTGGATTTTTGATTCTGGTTGTGCTGCTCATATATGTACTGATTTGCAGGATCTGCAGAATAGCAGGATGCTGGCTTCAGGGGAGGTTGATCTACGAGTCGGAAACGGAACTCCAGTTGCTGTTTTGGCTGTAGGGACTTTTGTTTTGGAATTGCCCTCGGGGCATGTACTTAAACTTTTGAACTGTTATTATATACCTAGTTTGACTAGGAATATCATATCTGTATCTTTGTTAACCCAGCATGGGTACACTTTTGTATTTAGAAACACTGGGTGTTATTTATATAAAGATGATGCAGAAATTTGCACTGCCGTTTCAAATAATGGCCTTTATATTTTGAATATAAATGAATCTCCTAAACATAAAATAACAAACAAAAGGCTCAAAAGGAGTAATCTAAAAGATGAAGCTTACATGTGGCATTGTCGTCTAGGACACATCAACAAGACTCGCATATCCACAATTTCGAAGAGTGGGTACTTGGACGGATTTGATCCTAATTCATATGATGTCTGCGAATCTTGTCTTTTAGGCAAAATGCCTAAATCACCTTTTAGTGGTAAAGGTGAACGTGCCACAGAATTGTTAGCCCTCGTTCATAGCGACGTATGTGGGCCCATGTCTAGCCAGGCTAGAGGTGGATATCATTACTTCGTAACCTTTACGGATGATGCATCTCGTTATGGTTATGTGTATCTAATGAGACACAAGTCGGAAACTTTTGAGAAATTCAAAGAGTTTCGACACGAAGTAGAAAAACAAACAGGCAAGAGTATTAAGACATTGCGGTCGGACCGTGGTGGCGAATACTTAAGTTATGAGTTTCAAGATTACTTGAAAGAATATGGTATTCTTTTACAGTGGACTCCTCCTGGAACACCGCAATTAAACGGTGTGTCTGAACGGAGAAACCGTACCTTGTTAGACATGGTAAGGTCGATGATGAGTCGCACTGAGCTACCAATATCCTTCTGGGGATACGCATTAAACAGTGCAGTACTTATTTTGAATAAGGTTCCGTCAAAGTCTGTTGAACAGACTCCATATGAGATATGGACAGGAAGGAAACCATGTTTCTCTTTCCTGAAGATTTGGGGATGCTGGGCATATGTTAAACGTTTGGAAGGTACCAAACTAGAACCCAAATCAGATAAATGCCTTTTCGTGGGATATCCTAGGGAAACCAAAGGATATTACTTCTATCACCCACAAGAGAACAAATTATTTGTTGCTCTACATGCATTTTTCCTTGAGAAGGAATTCCTAGATGCAGTGGTAAGTGGGAGGAAGGTGGAGCTCGATGAAAATCGTAGTGATACTGTTCCTGGCAATGAATCAACGACGGAACATGAACAGACCATCCGGGATGAGTCTGTACCACAATCTTCATATACACAAGGACCGCGTAGGTCGAAGAGAGTCAGGACAGTACCTGAGAGGTATGGGTTCCTGATCTCGCCTCATGTAGATATTAATCTTATTGAGGATAATGAACCGGCTACGTATGAGGAAGCGAAACAGAATATTGATTCCGCTTTATGGCAAGAAGCCATGAAGTCCGAGATGGATTCCATGTACGCCAACCAAGTTTGGAAACTGGTTGATGCACCAGAAGGCGTAAAGCCTATTGGATGCAGATGGATCTTCAAGAAGAAGACCGACATGGATGGTAACGTGCAAACGTACAAAGCTAGGCTTGTAGCAAAGGGGTATCGTCAAAAATATGGTATTGATTATGACGAAACTTTCTCACCCGTTGCCATGATTAAATCCATTCGGATAATGCTTGCAATAGCTGCATATTTCGATTACGAGATATGGCAGATGGACGTTAAAACCGCTTTCCTTAACGGAAACCTTTTGGAGGATGTTTATATGCAACAGCCTGACGGTTTTATCGTACCTAGACTTGCAAACAAGGTTTGTAATTTAAATCGATCCATTTATGGATTGAAGCAAGCATCACGGTCATGGAATCAGCGTTTTGATGAGATCATAAAAGAATATGATTTCGTGCAAAACGCTGATGACCCTTGTGTATACAAGAAGGTTAGTGGGAGAACACTGACTTTTATTGTCCTTTATGTCGACAACGTATTGCTTATAGGCAATGACATTCCCATGCTAACGTCGGTGAAAGCTTGGCTTTCATTAAAATTCTCCATGAAATATCTGGGAGAAGCAGCCTTTATTTTGGGAAAAAAGATCTACCGGGATAGATCTAGAAAGCTGCTTGGACTCTCCCAGAGTACATATATTGACAAAGTGTTGAAGCGATTCAACATGGATCAATCCAAGAGGGGATTGATGCCAATGTCACGTGGTATCCTTCTGTCTAAAGACATGTGTCCTAAGACTAAAGAAGAGAGAGATAACATGAGTCGGATACCGTTCGCCTCGGCAGTCGGATCGATCATGTATGCCATGATATGTACGCGACCTAATGTGTCATATGCTTTGAGCATGTGCAGTCGCTATCAGGCCGATCCAGGTGAAGGTCGCTGGATAGCAGTTAAGAATATCCTTAAGTATCTTAGACGAACTAAGGATGCTTTCTTAATTTATGGAGGTGGAGAACTTGAGGTATCTGGGTACACCGATGTAAGTTTCCAAACCGACAAGGACGACTTCAAGTCGCAATCGGGGTACATTTTTTGTTTGAATAACGGAGCAGTGAGCTGGAGATCTTCCAACCAAGATACTGTTGCCGATTCAACAACAGAAGCGGTGTATATCGCTGCGTCGGAAGCAGCAAAGGAGGCAGTTTGGATCCGAAAATTCCTAATCGGATTAGGAGTAGTTCTGTTAGCAGCTGAGCCCGTGCCATTATATTGTGACAATAACGGGGCTATAGCACAAGCTAAGGATCCAAGGTCTCATCAACGATCCAAGCATGTTCTTCGGCGTTACCATCTGATTTGGGAGATTATACATCGTGGCGTTGTAAAGGTCGAGAAGGTCGCATCGGATGACAACATTGCAGATCCGCTAACGAAGGCTGTTCTTCAGCATGTGTTTGAACGACATATACATAGTTCAGGTATTAGATGCTTGAGTGACTGGTTATAGGCCAAGTGGGAGATTGTTAGACATTATGACCCATAGCGTCACTGTTTTGTAAATGATATTGTATTATTGTACAAAAATTAACTATGTGATAATGAAATTGCCTTTTGCCGTTTTGTAAATTATTTACTTTGATATATAAATGGCAAAAGTCCATATGATTAGTTCCGTATTGAGATGATATGAGACAGTATCAATATAAAAGGTTTAATCATTAAATATCCCTAGTCGGAGTATTATCGAGATCGGACATCGATAATGCGGAATAGACTAGTATTGCACTTGTGCGCGTTGTGATGGCACAACGGCATAGTTCTCATATATTTAAGTATTAGATACTTATGCAAGTGCGATAGGAGGTTGTGTTTTACCGATGGTACGGAAAACAGCTTCGCTCTGGATAGACCCCGCGGAATCCCATTGGTAGTATGTCTGCGTGTCTATGGGAGGCCGCATCAGGGCAGGTGTATATGGTCTTAACCTGAGACTTGCATCGCTAGTACTTGCGACAATCGGTAAACTTTGGTTTTGGTGGTTCGGGGCTTTAACCGGTTCTGTGTACACCTCTTCTGGGTTTATCGAGAATCGTAGTGTACTGGATGTGATGTCAAGATGGAAGTATCACTTCAGACATATGGAGATGATGATCACGCTGGATACAGAACTAGTACTCTATAAAAGGTTGCAACCGTCGGGAAAATATGACCAGGTCAGGATTGTCCGATTTAAAGAGACTAGTTGTTTGATGTCCGATTTATGTTTCGTACGGGGCAGACACATTTCCAGCCCCAGGCCTAACATGTGATCGTCTGATACTGGATCGATGTACGCGAAACTACGGTATATTACGCTTGATAAAGATCTAATATTCCAATAAGAATATTTCTGGAGAATTGGGTAGGCATGGCGCTTTGCTAGAAGCCAACCTTGTCTTGTAAATCGGTAAAAACGTGGTACGAGGTACGTACGTGTTCGGATTATCCGACGACCGTATTTACTGCCAACATATTCGGAGATCTCTTGGGTCGCTTCCTGAAGATTCACCTATGATATTTGATTCGAACTTTATTAATCTTGGATTAATTACGGAGAAACTTTATCTTGGATAAAATGCCTAATTTAGAGAGAGAACGATTAATTTGGAATTAATCGATAAAATAATATATTCGATATATTAAACGAAATTAGATTTCGACGCGGAATTGAAATCAGATTTTAATTCGGGCAAACGAATTAATTTAGAATTAATTCGTTAGCGATGTGAATAGTAATTTCGCTAGGCATAATTATTTAATTTACGTCGCGACGGAAATTCGTTAATTCGGAATTAGCGAAACCGAGCCCGAAAGTGTTTGCGGACACATTCATATTTTGAAACGAGTGGGACCCGCAAGTCACATCGCGAAGTCTCATCACTTGACATGACTAGTTGATGGATGTCACAAGTCACCTTTATTGAGTGACACATTGTCACTATTCATGAAAGAAGTTGGTGAGGCTATTTAATGGCTTTTTGGAGGGAAAATATTTTTGACTTTTTGGAAAGGTATTTACCAAATATGTTTTGGTAATTATTTTACATCTCTCGGTTTTTAGAAAACAAAAAGAGAAAAACAAAAACAAAAGGCTTCTCTCCCTCTCTCTCTTGCTCACGCCGTGAGCTTCCAAAGGCAAGAAAGAATTGGATTTTTTTACTCCTTTTGCTAGCACATTGAAGGATCAAAGGAGGTGATAGGAAACAACCTTGGAGCTTGGAATACAAAGAAAGCTTGGAGCTTCTTCTTCACTTCCACCTTGGCCGAAAATTTGAAGCTTGGAGACTCAAAGATTTTCTTCATCACTTTTCATCACAAGCTTTGTAAGTATGATTCCGCCATGCTTCAAGTTTTACATATATAAATCATGTGTTTCATTTGCTTATACTTTCTTTGGGACTAATAATAGAAACTAACATGAATCATGCATACAAAGAATTAAAAGCAATAATATCAAACGTAGTATTTCTGATTGAAATCTTGTATTCAACACAACAACCGCATGCACAACCGGTGCGGCAAAGCATCGTGGTAAAGGGCTTTAACCCCTCCCCATAGGGGATCTTTCATTCCACTTACTAAGCCCATGCGCTTGATTGAATCATGCATACAAAGAATTAAAAGCAATAATATCAAACGTAGTATGCCCGATTGAACGTATCTTGCATTCAACCGAACACAAATCAACCGGCGCGGCGAAGCATCGTGGTAAAGGGCTTTAACCCCTCCCCATAGGGGATCTTTCATTCCACTTACTAAGCCCATGCACTCGATTGAATCATACATAAATAAGAAACATGCAGAATTCAAGTGACGAAAAATAAATAAATAAATCAAAGCAACATGAAACAAAAGAAGGTGCCGTTTACTCAAGCGGTACGTGGAGTTGTATCCCAAGTACAGACCGCACTACCGTCCATTCGGATTCGGCTACAGAATTTACGTCTGGGTTTCCATCCGATATACCGTGAGAGTTGACACATCTATCATTTTATCCCAAAGCCACAACATACAACATCTCATAATTCATGCATATTTATCTAGTCAAGGGCCGCAACATGCATTTTAACATAACAATCATGCTAACAATACTCAATAAATAATGAAAATAAAACAGAAAACGAATGTGGAAAATACCCTCAGGTCTAACCTTTTATTTTGACTTTCGGACTCGCGTTTCACGGCCGTCAGAAGGGATATCACTCCGTAACTTTTCTGGTTCACTAGTTTGCGTTTTACCTCGCTGTTTCACTGTTTTTCTCGCTGTTTTCACTCCGTTTTGCTGCTATTTCCTCGCGGTTTTCTGGTCACTATTTCAGGTGCATTTATGGACTGTTTTGTGTGGTTTTAATGGGTATCGGGCTGCTGTTTGTCTAATTGTTTCGGGGCGAATTCTGGACTGTTTTAGGGTCAGTTTTTGGGGCAGTTGCGGTTTTTTGCATGTGTCCGTTTGTGACTTTAGTTAGTGGGTGTCTGTTGTTTGATAGGCTGATTGTCGAGTGTAAGTGGGGTTGTGGTTTGTGAACGTGACTGCTGTGTGTGGCGCTGACTTGGTCAGTTCATGTGTGCTTCGAAAGATGGTGGGGGGCCTGAGTCGGTTTTTTTGGCTAAGGGCAGTTGAGTGTGCGTGAGGCAGAATTATGGAGGGTGTTTGGTGGTGTGTGGGGTGGTGGCTGTGGTGGCTTACGTGAGGAATGAGGGCAGTACATGTTGTGCATGACTTTGAGACGGTGGGTTGAGGTTTGTGGCTGTGGTGGCTTACGTGATTGGCAAGTTGAGGGTGCTATGTTTGTGAGTCAGTGTTGTCGTGGGCTGATGAACGTGTGGCAATTGGCTTGTGAGGGGCAGGGGTTGTTGGCAGTGCATGAAGGTATGTGTTTGGTGAGTGCCAAGGTGCGTGAGTGGGGTTTTGCAGTGTGATGGGCGTGGCTTGTGAAGGGGCTGGTGAGGGTTAGCGTGGCTGCATGAGTGGGTTTTGCAGTGTGATGTGTGAAGCCGAGAGAGAAGATGGGATAGTCTATTGCTTTGTTTGTTATGGGCGTGAATTCTATTGTGTGAAGGGTGAATGACTTGGTTAGGGGTTGTTTATATAGAGAAGGGATAAGGTTTCCCCTTGTCTCACAAGGAAGAGATTTGGTGCATTCAATTAGGATATGATTTGGTATCCAACAAGGAAAGGATTAGATTGAGGGGGGACAAATCTTGGCTAGATTAGGAAGGTAGTATATTTAGTTTGTGTTGATTAGGCATGCAATATTTTAAGTTAGGAATAATATATTTTTAATTAGGAATAATATTTGTTGGTTGATTTTAATTAGGCATGCAATTTCTTTAATTTGGGTAAGTATTTTTATTATTTTGGTAGGTGATTATTTAGATTTTATTTAATTTGGTATATTATTTAATTAATATTTTATTTAATTGGGTTGTATTTTGAGGGCCTTGGGCGTGTGGGCCAAGTGTGGTGGGCTAGGTGTTGTGTTGGTTTGGTGAGTGGGTTTGGGCCAAGGTTAAATGGTTCTGGGTTTTTTTAGGCTAAAGGTGCTCTAAACGGAGGTCCAACAAGTGAGCTTGACGCTAAACAAGTGAATAAGAATCTAACGAAATACCGATTCCCTTCCGACGACCGTTTCCCGCAATATCCTTAACTAAAAAGGTAGTGCCTCCAACTGAGACTCATCATCGGGTTTCACATGCAAAAATACAATGCCTACAAGCAGATTGCCACTACATTATTCCACGATTTGATGCACAAAGAGATTGAAGTGTATGTGGATGACATGATGGTGAAATCAGAGACAAGAATCGGGCACATAGAAGCACTGGAGAAGTTCCTTCAGAGGGTCGATAAGTACAACCTGCGGTTGAATCCTAAGAAGTGTGTGTTTGGAGTGACATCTGGAAAATTGCTGGGACACACAGTGGGGATGGGTGGAATAGAAGTAGACTCTGAGAAAATCAAGGTAATCACCGAGATGCCTGCACCGAACATAGAAAAAGAAGTCAGAGCATTCCTTGGGAAAATCCAGTACATCAGTCGGTTCATTGCCAAGTTGACGTCAGTGTGTGAGCTTATCTTCAAGTTGTTAAGAAAAGACCAGCCAGTGAAGTGGAATGAGCAGTTTCAGGCAGCCTTCAGTAAAATCATGGAATATTTGGTGAAGCCTCCTATTTTGAAACCTCCGAGACCGGGCAGACCCTTGGTACTGTATTTGGCTATAGAATCAGAAGCAATGGGGGCAATGATGGTACAGACAGATGAGACCGGGGTAGAGCATGCAGTCTACTATCTCAGTAAGAAGATGCTCCCATATGAGGCTCGTTATCAAGAGGTAGAGAAGATCTGTCTAGCAGTGGTATGGGCTTCCAGAAAATTATGGCATTACTTCCAGTCTTACAAGATCCAGGTAGTGGCAAAAGAAAATCCCTTGAAATATCTGCATTCGGTGCCTTCGCTAGTAGGGAAGTTGGGCAGATGGTTGGTATTGCTGACAGAGTTTGACATTGAGTACCTCACGTCCAAAGTAATCAAAGGGCGAGTAGTGGTAGAGTTTCTGGCATTACAACCTATTGAAGTGGATCAGTATAAGTTTGAATTTCCAGATGAAGAGATCCAAGCAATAACAGTTCAGAGGTGGAAAATGTATTTCGACGGAGCAGTGAATTACAAGGGAGCTGGAATTGGGATCGTGATAGTGACCCCCAAAGGAGAGACTTTTCCTTTGGCCAAGAGGTTGACGTTCAGAGTAACTAACAACATGGCTGAGTATGAAGCATGTGCTTTTGGTTTGACTGCACTGATAGCCTTGAAGGCTAAGAGCGTGGAGGTCTACGGAGATTCGATGCTGGTGATCCGACAGATGCAGGGAGAATGGGAATTGAAAGAAGAACGGTTGAAACCTTACATTTTTCACCTCATAAAGTTGGCACAGGTTATCCCCGATTGTAAGTTTCAGCACTTGCCGCGAGAAGAGAATCAGATGGCAGATGCATTAGCTACACTTCCAGCAACTTGGGAAAATCCAGAGAAGTTATTAATGAGACCGTTGGTACTGACAACAGCAAATAGACCCGTTTATGAGATAGAAAGAGTCCTGGAAATGGAGATCGACGATGGTAAACCTTGGTATCACGACATTCAAAGGTATATGGAACACGGGGAACTCCCGGAGGGAGCAGGCAGAAAAGACAGATTAGGCATTCAGAAATTAGCTTCCCAATATGTGATTTTGAAAGGGGAACTGTACAAGTGGCAAGCAAATGGTATTCAGTTGAAATGTTTGAGAAAAGAAGAGGCTCAGCAGGTAATGGAAGAAGTACACGTCGGGGTATGTGGTCCGCACATGAACGGATTGAATCTGTCCCGCAAGATAGTGAGACAAGGTTTTTACTGGTCAACCATGGAGACAGGCTGCGTAAAGATGGTAAAGCACTGTCATGATTGTCAAGCACATGGTAATTTGAATCATTTGCCGCACACAGAGTTGCACGGGTTGTCAGAGCCGTGGCCTTTCTCAGTATGGGGAATTGATATGATTGGAGAGATTCGACCGAATGCATCAAATGGGCATCGCTTCATAGTAGTGGCAGTAGATTATTTCTCAAAGTGGGTGGAAGCCGAGTCATTCTGCAATGTTACAGCGAAGTAGATGGAAAAGTTTATAGCTCGGAATCTTATTTGTCGGTATGGTATGCCGCACAATGTGGTTACAGATAACAGAGTTCAGTTTCAGGGAGAAACAAAGGCAATGCTACAGAAATACGGGATAGGCCATCATAAGTCATCACCGTATAGGTCGCAGGCAAATGGGGCAGTGAGGTAGCCAATAAGACTATAATGATGATTCTCGCCAAGATGACAGAAAACTACAGAGATTGGGTAGATAAGCTACCGTATGCCTTGTGGGGGTACATAATGTCAGTAATAACAGCAACATGGGCCACACCTTTTTCTCTAGTCTATGGAATGGAAGCAGTATTGCCAGTGGAAGTGGAAATACAGTCTATGAGGGTATTACCAGAAACAGAGTTACCGGAACAAGAATGGGCTGCACAGAGGTTTGGTCAGTTAGTACTGCTGAATGAGAAGAGAACGAAGTCATTGTATCACATGCAGTTGTATCGGAAGAGACTAGCCCGGGTAGTCAACAAGAAGGTACGTCCCACCAAGATCAGAAAGGGTGATTTGGTACTCAAGCAGGCGAGGCCGTCGATGACAGATCCAAGAGGAGAGTTCAGACCTAACTGGGAAGGACCTTACATAATACAGAAAGTAATGGGAAATGGAGCAGTGAGACTGTCAGATTTGGAAGGGAATGAGTTCACCGAGCCGATCAACGTAGACAGATTGAACCAGTACTTTGCCTGAGGGAGAAAAGACCGAGCATTCACCAAGGGAATTAGCAGAAGATCTAACCCAATGGAATAGGAAAATCATTCATGCATGCATACACATAACATATCTTGCATTCCCTTTGTGTTTGTTTTGTTTTGTGTTCGCAGGTTTCGAAGAAGAAAAGAGAAAGCGGCAGAGATGAGCCAATCAAAAGCAGCGACAACACAGTTTCAGTTTTGGGGATGAGTCCCTGGGGCCGAGGCCCACATCAGCAGTTTCAGGGATGCGTCCCAGGGTTGTAACCCATGTCATCAGCACTTTTGGGGATGCGTCATAGGGTCGTGACCCGCATTGTCAACGTTATCGGGATGCATCCCAGGGTCGAGGCCATCGTTGTCGGTTGCAGTTATCGGGATGTGTCCTAGGGTCATTGGCCCCCTGCATCGTTAGTTTCGGGATGCGTCCCAGGGTCGAGGCCCACTTTTATCAGTGGTATTGGGATGTGTCCCAGGGTCGAGGCCCCCGTTGTCGGTTGCATCTATTGAGATGCGTCCCATGATCGAGGTCCACGACATCATCAACTCAGTTCGAGGCAGCAGGCAGGTCAAGAGGCTGCTGGCGAGCCAGGTAAGTGAAAATGCATTCCATAACTTTGATAGTATTGTTCAAGTCACACACTGCACAAGTCCCATCAAAGTGGGGGCGACTGTAGGCACTGCATTTTTGCATGTTAGTCCCTATGATGAGTCTCATTTGGAGACACTACCTTTTTAGTCGAGGAAGTCACGGGAAACGGTCATCGGAAGGGATTCGGTATTTTGTTAAATTTTAGTCGCTTGTTTAGCTCCAGGCTCACTTGTTGGATCTCCGTTTTAGAGCACATTTAGCCTAAAAAACCCCGCAAACCACTTAACCTTGGCCCAAAACCCACGCAAGCCGCACAGCTAGCCCACAACACCAAACCCACGAAGCCAAGCCCACACACGCCCAAGGCCCTTAAAACACATCCAAATTAATTAAATATATATATATATAACACATGGAAAAATTAAATAAAATCTAAAAATCATATACCAAATTAAAATAAAGTCATGCCTAATTAAAATCAATCAAGATTATTATATTCCTAACTAAACAAATATCATGCCTAAATAAAACAAATTAAATATATGAACTTCCTAATTAAGCATAATCTTGTCTTTAATCAATCTTTGGTTTTCCTTGTTTAACACTAAATCAAATCCTCTTTTAATGCACAAATCCCTTCCTTGTCAAGCAAGGATTCACCCATCCCCTTTGCCTATAAAAACAAAGCTATTCCAACCCTTGAACCATCCTGACTCTCACGCATATACAGGAAAGAAAAAAGCCTCTCCATTCACGCCTAATACACTCAAGAAGTAACAAAGAATTTTCTCTCCTCCTCTTCCCTCCATAACCGAAAATTACAGCCCCATAAACACCTTAGATCACCGAAAATCACAGCCCCTAAAACATCCACTGTATTATCGAAAATCACTAACTAAAACATTCACTGTTTGACCGAAAAATGCCCCTGGAACACCCCTCTAAACTACCAAAACTCACCCCCTAAACAGCAGCCAAAACGCCAACAAAAAACACCCCTTTAATCGTAAAAATAACAGCCATTTACCGCAAAAACAGTAGCCTAAAACACCAAAAATAGTGACCAAATACAGCAGTAAAATAGCAGTGAAATGGAGTCAAAACAGTAGCTTGAGCAGCGAAACAATGAGGAAAGACGCAAACCAGTGAACCGGAAACGTTGCGTAGCTTTAACCCTTCCGATCACCGTGAAACGCGAATCCGAGAGTCGACGAAAAAGGTTAGACCTGAGGGCACTTTTCACATCCATTTTTATTCGTATTTTTACTGTTTATTGAGTCTTATTTACATGGTTATTGTGGAGTGATGCATGTTGTGGCCCTTGAATAGATAGAAAATGCATGTATTGTGATATGGTGTATGTTGTGGCCCTTGAGTGAAACGGAAAATGTGTCACCTCTTGTGGTATATAGGATGGAAACCCGGACGTAAATTTCATAGCCGATTCCAAATGGACGGTAGTATGATCTGTACTCGGGATACAACTCCACGTACCACTTGAGTATACGGCACATATTTTATTTCATGATATATTGATTTGTTTATTATCGTTATTTAATTTCTGCATGTTATTTGTTTATGTAAGAATGTGATGCGCATGGGCTTAGTAAGTCGGATTAAAGGTCCTCCATTTCGAGAGGTTAAAATCCTTTACCACGATGCTTTGCCGCGCCGGATGATGTATATTCGGTTGAATGTAAGATGTGTTCAATCGGGTATACGAAGTCCGATATTGTTGTCTTTATTTTTATATGCATTATGTTATTAGCGCATGGGCTTAGTAAGTTGGATTAAAGGTCCTCCATTTCGAGGGGTTAAAATCCTTTACCACGATATTTCGTCGCGCTGGATGACGTATATTCGGTTGAATGTAAGATGTGTTCAATCGGGTATACAAAGTCTGATATTGTTGTCTTTATTTTTATATGCATTATGTTATTAACGCATGGGCTTAGTAAGTTGGATTAAAGGTCCTCCATTTCGAGGGGTTAAAATCTTTTACCACGATGCTTCGCCGCACTGGATAACGTATATTCAGTTGAATGTAAGATGTGTTCAATCGGGTATACAAAGTCCGATATTGTTGTCTTTATTTTTTTATATGCATTATGTTATTAGCGCATGGGCTTAGTAAGTTGGATTAAAGGTCCTCTATGTCGAGGGGTTAAAATCTTTTACCACGATGCTTTTCCGCGCCTATTAGCCCGTTATTATTGATTAGGTTTCATCTATTCATCTGCTCACGTATGTGTCATATTGTTTACTGCATTTTGGAGATCACTGCTGTAACCCCGTTCGAATACGTTTCAGAACGCCACACAAATGCATGTTTTCTGTCTCAGTTCGTTCGAACGCATTTATGAACGCTACTCGAACGCGAACTATCTGTTTACCATTCGAACGCGGCTACGAACGCCGCACGGATGCCCACGGTAAACAGGCCATCTTCCATCATATCTCATACACGGTTACTCATTTTGTCATTTACCTTTTTGATTGTTCACGTTCTCGTAGTTAGTCATTTATTGTGTTCACAAGATCACATATTCGTTTCCATAATGCATGTTTACACGATAGTTATCTACTTATGCTTCTGCATTCATCCATTCAACATGTTCATGAAGTTATATGATTGTCATTATTCCGATTTGCTTTCATGCGTGATTGTACAATTATTATCTACTGGCATGCTTATGATCAAATGTAATGTGCTTATGACATTGTATGCTTACCGTATTTCAATTTATCTTTATAGATGCAAATTCAGACATAGATTATATGCTAATAGGTTGTATGTAAATTCGGACATAGATTATATGCAAATATGTTATATGCAAATTCGGACATAGATTATATACAAATAGGTTGTATGCAAATATGAAAATGTGTTACATGTGAACTTAAATGAACTTTTGATTTATGCGTGCGAACTTAGAAATAGAATACCCTTAGGAATATATGTTGCTAGACTCGATTAAATTATTGCACAAATCATTTTATTACAAGTGGCATAAGTAAGGGACCATTCCGAACCCAACGGTTTGAGGTCTTCCCTTGCGATGGGTGAGTGCGGCCTTAAATCATTTTCCCGGTTCACACCGGGTGGCGACTCATTTATTCTCCGGTTTAGTCCCCCGCGGGCTACTCCGTTCTCCCAACGGGGCCGCGAACCCGGAACAGCATGCGCCGCCTAGTTTTTGTGTCCCACAGTCGCGAAGCAAAAGAGCTGTGTGTCGCGACGCGCAAGAGAAAAATGGGTGCACGCTTCTGGTCACCGCGTGTCGCGACGCGCAAGGAGTTGCGTCACAACGCATGATATAACTTGTTCCCAAAATAGTTCAAACCATCCAAGATCCACCTTAGCATATTAAAGACCACCATTAGGGTCTCGTATCAGTTCACATACATATATTACATCTTATTCCAAGCATGTTAAACTAAGTAACGAGATCACGGACTTGAATTGAGAAAGTTTAGCCTAGTTCCAAAATTAATCTCATGGTTGTAATCTAATCAAGTTACCATTTATAGACCAATGCAGGAATCACATTATTCTTCGACGAAGCGATATAGCAATGGCCAGATTCCTTACCGTGAATGGACACTACTCTTTTAAAATTGATTCTCATTTTGTTATTGTTACCACATACTTACTTTTTATGCTTTAGGGTGATAACTCATTTTTATTACAGTTATTACATAAAATTTCATGATTAAAGTTATATTTGAGAAAGGAATGATTTCAGAACTTGAGTTTTATGTTTTTCGGGGCATGGGGAAAAAACCCCACTCCAAATTTTCTGTGGTTGTAGGTAATCCCAGATGGCGAGCTCGGGGGGACGGATACTGATGCAGTCAATAAGGTTGGAGTCCACTAGTACGAGTCAGAGATAGAGTGAGAGTCCAGTCAGAGTCAAATAAAAGTCATGTAGTGGTATTTGGGTTATGTATAGTCATTGTAAAAAAACAAGTGTTATTAAGTATACAGATATTAATTATGAATTTATTTTCCTATTGTTGAGTTTTGGGTTTTGGTTCCAAAGATAGGGTTTTGCTTGAGATAAGATCAATAGTGTAATTTATAGTCAGAAGGACAGAGGCTCAGGGGAATAGTATGGCCTATTCCATGCCGGTAACATCTACCAAATCTGGGATGTTACAAAGATGGTATCAGAGCATGGTCTAGGGAGTCAGTGACTGTAGTGGGTAGAGTGTTGGGGTTTTGTATATGCAATATGTCCGGGATGCTCGTTTCTAAGGTACTACCTCTCCTGTATCTGATCCCCGAGTACGTCCTCAAAGTTCTATAGACATGTTAGTAAGCCTTCCCAGACTAATCAAATAGTATTCCTTACGAGAACAACGACACTCTAGATCCAAGTTAAGAATTCTCCTGCAGTTATCTTGGCTTATTACCAAAAGTTTAGAACGAGCCATTAAATTAAACAGTAATGATCTAAGAAAAATTATCTAGGTGAATAGGATAGGAAAGCAATAAGAAAGCAAGAAAGTAAGTATAAATCTTTAGACAGTCAAAGACAAAGAAAGATAGAGAGACATGAGGAGATAGTAAAGTTCGAAAAGTACCTACCCAGGAAAATAGAAAGAGAAAGAAAAAGTTAAAAAGAGAAGTAAAAGATAGAATGTAGATATCCAAGTAATCGGAAGCAAATAGAGATAGAGGTACAGAAGCAGACATATAAGAAAATGTCCAAACCTATAGTAGTAAGAATCAGAGACACGGAGTTATATAATAAAAGATAGTACCAGAACTTGTAGTAAATAAGGATATAGTAAACCTAAACAAGAGTAAAATGTCGAGTAGATCAAAGAAAAGTTTCTTTCTCTCAAGCGAGATTCCTTCCCTCCTTAGGAAATTCTTCCAAACATATTCAATAGCTCCTCGAGTACCTCACATAGATAGCGAGTTCCCCGAATAACTAAGAGTAGCCATAAGGAAGAAGAAGCAAGGAATCGAAAACAATAATAGAGGCTTCTAATAGATGGGAGATGTCGTGACAAGGCAGAGATTCTAGATTTCCCCAAACCCAAGACCGCAGGCAAATAAAAGAATAACATCAGGAAAATGAGTAGTTGACCTAACTAAGGAATCCAATAAATAAGACCCCGACCTACCCAGATCCTCCCCCCGTAATGCCAGTTAAGGAAGTTGTTCGATGGAGGCTAGCTCATACCTACACTACATTAGCAATAGACTCTATCAAGACATAGAGTACCAGAATAAGGATACAGAAACTCATTGAGACATAAAGAAATAACCGATGAAATATAAAGCAGTTCCTACCAGCATAGATATAGGCGACCGTAATAAAAACCCAACGGGAATCCATCTTAAGAAATGGAAAGACCTTGGAAGGCAGACCACCTAGAAGAAGAATCAAGGAAGTTTCGAGGATATAAAAAAGAGAACCCAAGGTAACCCAAAGATTAAGGCAAGTTAGAGCGAGGTTTGCAAGACTAGTAGGAGTCCACAGATAGACCAAATGAAGTAGAACCCATAAATCAGCCCAAGTCAATAGAAATCTGTGAAGTATACATGGATAAACTCGAGAGGTTGGAGACACTTGGGAGTGATAAGAGTACCAATATGGACAATAGAATAAAGTGACCAAATCGAGGTTTATAGTGAGAATAGGAAGTGGAGACCTAAGAAGCAGATAAAAGAATGAACCACTGTTAGCCTCAGTAGCAAGGTGAAAAATAAAGAATTAGGATATCCAAAGGATAAGAGGGACGTGAGAAGTAACAAGGAAAATTCAATGCATTCGGGCACTAAGATAACGAAACGAGAAGATAGTAGTGTAGAGAATTGATGATAGTTGTGGGACCCCAAGACATGAAGTAGTCGACCAATTTTTTGTAGAATGAATGAGGACCTTTCCTTCTGGAAACCTTTATTTTAGTAAGCATATAGATACCGAACCAGATACGTGAGCATGTATCCATTCTCAATTTAGAGCCAAGTAAAGAGAATAATTAGTAAAAGAGAGAAATTATCAGAAAGATAAATCACGAGATAGGTAGAACAGCCAAATTGATAAGTTCAATGAAACGTAGGTAAGAAACATGAGATAGACTGGTTCGAAGCCAAAATAAGTTGAGCTAAGAAGACCTTAAGAAAGTAAAGGACTTCGAAGTACGAAGAGACCAGGGAGAATAATTTTTAGGAATATAGCGAACAATTTGTAAAGAATGGTATGGTATTGAGTAGAAGGACTAGGTATAGAATAGCAACTGAACCAAAGATTTTGTAGGAGATGTCCTAAGAAATCGAATTAGATGGAACTTTCAAAAATTCATAGGAGTAAGGATTTTAAGGAACTAAGACGAGGAATAAACCTTTGTAGCAGAGCATGGTTCCTAGGAAAGATAGCAAATAGAGTATAGCAGTATTCAGAGAAAGAAAATAGCAACTGCAGAGAGTTAAGCAACAGAAACTAACAAGAATGAGTAAAGAGGCAATATGAGAAAGTTGTTAGGGAGCATGACTCTAGAAGAATTTTGCAAGGAATATGGAGTGACTGATTGTTGAAAATGATCAGGAGTAAGGCTAGAGAAGGCAAGCCATATAAGTTTTAGCAGTAGTACCCTTGTGTAGGAAAAGACACTGGACATGTTTACACGAGAGTCCTGTGCTCATAGATAAACAGAATGTGCAACCATATCACCATAATCAGAAAGGCCTCACGGTAATTTCCCACCCTCCCAACCCTCATTAGATAACAATAGTAGGGATGTACCTTGTAGGTTACCTCAAGATACTCTCAGAAGTAAATGGAAGTATAGTGAAAATGACCGGAACATAAGACCTTCAGAAGTAGTTTAAGAACAGGATAAAAGTGAGAGACAACTTTGAGATAAAGATTTAAGAAAGAAGTGATTCAGATGGAGCAGTGCAGAGACAAAATATTGATCAAGTAACGACTGCGATTCAAAAGAACTAGTGTCAGACAAAAGAACATGATGAGGCAGATGTTGGGTTTTCTAGGTCAAACCAAGATCAAATTAAGCGATGAAATATGCGAATACAACAAAGTAAAGTAGCGGAAATACTCATTTTGATCAGTTTTTACGATGCAAAGAACATAAAAATTTCTTCATGGATGATTCGGCCAAGCCTCCTTTTGTGCTCCTTGTGTTGATCTTCAAGCTCCAAGCTTTGAGTGTTGATTCCATGCTCATAGATGGGTTTCCCTATCATCTTTGAATTACTCCTTGGATGTGCTAGCACCATGAAAAATTTGCAACAAATCTTCCATTTGCTTCTTTTAACTCTCGGCCAAAGAGAGAATTTGAGAGGAAAAATGGCACAATGCCGAGTGAGAGAGAGAAGAGAAGAAGATGTGTGTGTTGTAAGTTTTGTGGTTTTTGATTTCAAAAAATAAAATACCAATTACCACTTTCAAAAAATGGTACAAGGCATTAAAGCATTTCAACAACTCCCATCAATCACAAAAGTGACATGCATCACATCACTCAAAGTTGATGTGACTTCCATCACAAGAATGACTAATGATGTGACGCGTGATGTGACTTGTGGGCCCCACTTGATTCAAAATGCGAGTGGTCCCGCAAACACCCCCGGGCTCAGATTCGCTAATTCCGAATTAACGAATTTTCCGTTGCGACGTAATTAAATCAAATTTAATTAAATAATCATGCCTTGTAAAATTACTATTCACGTCACTAGCGAATTAATTCTAAATCAATTCGTTAGCCCGAATTAAAATCTAATTTTAATTCCGCGTCGAAATCTAATTTCGTATAATATATCAAATATATTATTTTATCGATTAATTCCAAATTAATCGTTATCTCTCATCAAATAGTATTTTATCCTAGATAAAACATCTCCGTAATTAATTCTAAATTAATTTTCTCTCTCTTATAATTAATCCTAGATTAATTATGTGTGAGTCATACGTCATCGGTGAATCTTTGGGAAGCGACCCATGAGATCCCTGGATATGTTGGCAGTAAATCTGATCGTCGGACTATCCGAACATGTGCGTACCTAGTACTATGTTTTTACCGATTTACAAGACATGGTTGGCTTTTAGTAAAGCATCGTGCCTACCAAATTCTCCAGAAATATTCTTAAAGGAATATGTAATTTGTATCAGGCGTAGTATACGAAGTATTGCGTATTGCGATCCAGTATCGGATGTCACATGTTAGGCCTGGGACTGGAATTATGGCTGTCCCGTACGAAGCACATATCAGATTTCTGGTAACTAGTCTCTATAATCGGATAAACATGACCTAGTCATATTATCCCGATAGCTTCAGCATATAAGAGAACCAGTTTTGTATCCTATGTGATCATCATCTCCATTATGACTGGAGTGATACTTCCATCTCGACATCACACCCAATACACTACGATTCTCAACATACCCAGAAGAGGCGTACACAGAACCTGTTAAAGCCCTGGACGACCAAAACCAAAGTATATTGATTATCGCAAGTATTAGCGGTGCAAGTCTCAGGTTAAGACCAAATACACCTACCCTGATTCGGACTTCCATAGACACATAGTCATACTACCAATGGAATTCCGAGGGGTCTATCCAGAGCAAAGTTGTTTCCGTACCATCGGTAAACACAACCTCCTATTACACTTGCATGAGTATCATATACCCAAATATATTAGAACTATGTCGTTATGCTCCCACAACGTGTACAAGTGTAATACTAGTCTTTTACGCATTATCGATGTCCAATCTCGATAATACTCTGACTATGGATTTTTAATTATTAAACCTTCATGGATTGATAATGTCTCATATCTTATCAATCTGAAACTAATCATATGGACTTTTATCATTTATATATCCCGGTAATCCAATTACAAATGATAAAAGAGCAATTTCCTTTGTCTCATAGTTAATTTGTACAACAACACCATGTTCTGTACAAATAGTGATGCTATGGGTCATTTTTCTCTAACAATCTCCCACTTGGCCTATAGCCAATCACTCAAGTGTCCTACACTTGAACTATGTACGGGTCGCTCAATCTTCTGCTGAGAAACAACTTTCGTCAGTGGAATTGCAAAGTAATCATCTGATGTGATTTATTCGATCATCACATCGCCACGATGTATGATCCGAATGAATCAGATGAATAGTTGAAGTATATACTTGGATCATTGATGAGACCATTAATTCTTTAGCCTGTGTTGTAGCCTAGCTCAGCTGCTAACAGAACTACTCCTAATCTAATTAGGATTATATAGATCCAAAGTGCTTCTATTGCTGCCTCAGCTGCAGCAATATTCCACTTTTGTTGTTTATTCGGTAACAGTATCTTGCTTGGAAGATTTCCAGCTCACTGTTCCGTTATTCAAACTATATAGTACCCTTATTCGACTTATAGTCGTTATTGTCGGTTAGGAAACTTGCAGCAGTGAACCCAGTCACTTCAAGTTCTCCTTCTCCATAGTATAAGAAAGCATCCTTAGTTTATCTAAGATACTTAAGGATGTTCTTAACATCAATTCAGTGACTATCACTTGGATTGGCCTGATTGTGACTCCATATGCTCAAAGCATATGAGACACCAGGTCGCGTACATATATTTCAATGTACGAGTTCTCAGAGAGTGCCGACAACCTTTAGACTTATCCCAGTAGATCCTTATTCCTAGAATAAAGGTTGTCTCTCCCAAGAATTCTACGGAGAATTTTTCATGAAAGCCAAGCTTTCACCGATTGTATTATGGGAATATCATTTCCAAGAAATGATATGTCATCATTATATAGGACAATCACTGTCAGTGCACTCCCCCAAACCTCCTTATATACACAAGAATCATCTTTGTTTTGAATTAAATCATATACCATTATGATTACATCAAAATGATAGTTCCAATAACGCAATGCTTGCTTCAATCCATAAATGGATCGAATTAACTTGCAAACCTTGTTTGCATGTTTTGGTACGTTAAAACCGTTAGGATGTTGTAAACATCCTCCAAAAGGTTTTCATTTAAGGAAAGCGATTTTGACGTTCAGCTGCCACATTTCATAAATGAAACATGCAGCATTAGCAAGCACTATCCAAATGGATTTAACCATGGCAACAAGTAAAAGGTTTCTTCGTAATCGACATAATGTTGATAACGATACATTTTCGCTATAAGCCTAGCTTTGTACGTTTGTTTGTTGCGATCCATGTATGTCTTCCTTGAAGACTTATTTAGTACCAATAGGCACAATGTATTCCGGTACAACAACCAGTGTCCAAACTTGGTTGGTATACATGTAATCTATTTCGGATTTCATGACATTTTTCCATGAAAGGAGTCGATACCTTGTATCACTTTCTCATACGAAGTTGGTTCGTATTCCTCAATAAGATTGACATCTTCATGTGGTGAGATCAGAAACCCATATTTCCCAGGTTGTTTTCTGACTCTCTCCGACTTACCCGATTCTTGTGTATTCGAATATTGTGGTACAGTTTCATCCTTGATGAACTGTTCATGTTCCGTTAAAGAATCGGTGCCTAGAACAGTATTACTCTGATTTTCATCAAGTTTTACTTTCTTCCCACTTACTACTGCATATAAGAATTCTTCTTAGGAAAACCGCATGGAGAGCAATAATTATATTGTTCTCTTGTGAGTTGTATAAGTATTATACTTTGGTTACCCTAGGATAACCTACAAATTGACACTTATCTGATTTGGGTTCTAGTTTGGTATCATCCAAACATATGCCCAGCATTCCCAAATCTTCAGGAATGAGAAAACCTGGTTTATTTCATATTCATATCTAATATGATGTCTGTCTAACATATTTTCATGGAACCTTATTCAAAATAAGTATTGCACTGTTTAATGCGTATCCTTATAAGGAAAATGGTAGCTCAGAGTGACTCATAATTAACCTTATTATGTCTAACAAAATTTGGTTTCTCTGTTCGGACACATCACTCAATTGAGGTGTTCCGGAAGGAGTCATTTATGAAAGAATACTATACTCTTTCAAGTAATTGAGAAACTTATTGCTTAAGTATTTTCCATCACGGTCTAACCATGACGGTTTAATACCTTAGCTGGTCTGTCAGTTTACTTCGTGTCGAAACTTTTTGAATTTATCAAAAGTTTCCGATTCGTGTTTCAAAAGTAACACATAACCATAACGTGATGCCACATCCGTAAAGGTTATGAAGTGTTCATATCCACCTCTAGACTAGCTAGATATGGGCTCATTTACGTCACTATGAATGAGGGCTAACAGATCAGTGGCACTTACACTTTTACCAAGTAAAACGTGTTTTAGGCACTTTGCCTAATAAACTATATTCGTAGACATTATTTGAATAGAATCAAATCCGTACTAGTATCCACTCTTCGAAAGTGTGGATATACGAGTCTTGTTTATTGTGTCCCAAAAAATAATGCCACAAATAAGTCTCATCTGATTAAATCAGTTTGAGCTATTTGTTTGTCATGTTATAGGTTTGAGATTCTTTTATATATAAAATATAAATACTGTTATTCACATCTAATGTGCTTATCTCAATATCATCTTTATAAAATAAAACACTTTAGTGTTTTAGAATATAAAGGTATACCCGCAACGAGTTATACTCTGATATAGAGATAATGTTTCTAGTCAAACTAGGTACATTGTAACAGTTTCCTAATTTAAGTACATACCTGTGGGACACAGAAACTGGGCGACGCATGCTGTTCCGGGCCGCGGCCCGATTGGGAGTACGGAGTAGCCTGCAGGGGACTAAACCAGAGAATAATGGAGTCGCCACCCGATGTGAACTGGGAAAAAGATTTAAGGCCGCACTCACCCCTCGCAAGGGAAGACCTCAAACCGTTGGGTTCGGAATGGTCCCTTACTTATGCCATTTGTAATAAAATGATTTGTGCAATAATCTAACCCAGCCTAAACAACAAATTTCCAAGGATGATTTACCCCTAAGTTCGCATGCATACATCAACAAGTTCATCTAAATTTACATGTAACACATATCCGAATTTGCATACAGCCTATTTACATGTAATCTATGTCTCAATTTGCATACATAAAGATAAATTAACATACGGCAAGCATACAATTAATAAAAACATTGTACTCATACATGTGGGGAATACAGATGAACGACACCTACACAATCTTGCGTAATACAGAGAAGCAATCAGGTTCATCATACGAAGGGATAGCTACTAGGAACAATTATACCCGAAATCTGATGAAAATGACTCAGTTCAGTGGGTACGCGTTCACGTAGCGTTCGAGAACGAGTTCGAACGGTAAACAGAAGGTTCGCTTCGTATAGCGTTCGAGAACGCGTTCGAACGGAGCCAGACCTGATGCTTGAAAGACTAAGAAAATGCGTGCACGTTCACGTAGCATTTGAGAACGCGTTCGAACGGTAAACAGAAGGTTCACGTTCGTATAGCATTCGAGAACGCGTTCGAACAGAACCAGACCTGATGCATGATGAAACTAAGAAAATACGTGTGTGTTCGCGTAGCGTTCGAGAACGCGTTCGAATGGTAAACAGAAGGTTCACGTTCGTGTGGCGTTCGAGAACGCGTTTGAACGGAACCAGACCTGATGCATGCAACACATCCATAAACAAACAAATCCACAATGTGGTACCTCACATATCCGATTGAACTCATCTCGCATCCAATCGAATATACACCAATCGGCGCAGCAAAGCATCGTGGTAAAGGATTTTAACCCCTCAAAATAGGGGACCTTTAATCCAACTTACTAAGCCCATGCGCTCGATCACATCATGCATATAAAAATAAAGACAATAACATCGGACTTCGTATACCCGATTGAACACATCTTACATTCAACCAAATATACATTAATCGGCGCGGCAAAGCATCGTGATAAAGGATTTTAACCCCTCAAAATATGGGACCTTTAGTCCAACTTACTAAGCCCATGCGCTCGATCATAACATTACATAAACAAATAACATGCGGAATTTAAATGACGAATAATAAATAAATCAAAGCAACATAAAACAAAAGAATGTGTCGTTTAATCAAGCGATACGTGGAGTTGTATCCCGAGTACAGATCATACTACCGTCCATTCGGAATCGGCTATGAAATTTATGTCCGAGTTTCCATCTGATATACCGCGAGAGTTGACATATCTTTCATTTTATTCCAAGGCCACAACATACAATATTATGTAATACGTGCATATTTATCTACTCAAGGGCTACAACATGCATTTTAACATAATAATCATGTGAACAATACTCAATAAATAATAAAAATAAAACTGAAAACGAGTGTGAAAAAATACCCTCAGGTCTAACCTTTTTTGCCGACTTTCGGATTTACGTTTCACGGAGATCGGAAGGGTTAAAGCTCCTCAACTTCTCTGGTTCACTGGTTTAACGTCTTAACTCACTGTTTTGCTATTTTTCTTGATGTATGACCTTCGTTTTACTACTGTTTCCTCTGTATTTTATGCTTACTATTTCAGGTCTTCACAGCTACTGTTCTTGCATTTTTTAGAGGTCCAGGGGCTGCTGTTTACGGTTGTTTAAGGGGTTTAGGGTGCAGTTTTTTTGTGTTACTATTTTAAGGTGTTAAGGACTATTTTTAAGGTGTTTTTCAGTTGTTTAAGGGGATGTAATTTTCGGTAATGGGATGGTGTTTAGGGGATTCTTGGAGGGCTAATTTTTGGTGATGTAGCTACTATTTTAGGCTGTGTTTTTCGGTGATGTGAGTGAGTGTTTGAAGGCTTGTTGTTTTCGGTAATGTGAGGGTGGAGATGAAGAGAATTGTTTGCTATTTTTCTTGTGATTTGCGTGTAATGTCAAGGATTTCTTGCTGTGATTTGCGTGTAAGTTGTGTCTTGTGAAGGAACTGCACGCCTTGGTTAGGGGTTGTTTATATAGAGAAGGGCTAGGGATTCTCTTTGTCTCACAAGGAAGGGATTTTGGCATTAAAGAGAGGATTTGATTTGGTGTTAGACAAGGAAAGCAAGGGATTTGATGGGGGACAAATTTTGGTGAATTAGGAATGTTGAATATTTGATTGGCTTGGTTTAGGAATACAATTTGTTAGATTAGGAAGTCAATATTTTTAATTGGTTATGATTGATTTTAATTAGGCATAATATTTCTTTAATTTAGTATATAATATTTTAAGTTAGGAAGTTACAATATTTTAATTTGGTATAATTATATTTTATGTCTTATTTAATTTGGTATATCAATTAATTAATATTTTATTTAGTTAATGTTTAATTTAATTAATATTTGATTTAATTTGGATGTAATTTAGGGTGATATGGGCGTGTGGGCCTCTCTTGGTGGGCTAGGTGTTGTGTTGGTTTGGTGAGTGGGCTTAGGTGGGTGGCAAGGGTTGTGGGCCAAGGTTAAAAGGTTTGCGGGGTTTCTTGGGCCAAAGCTGCTCCAAACGGAGGTCCAATAAGTGAGCTTGATGCTAAACAAGTGAATAAGGATCTAACGAAATATCGATTCCCTTCCGACGACCGTTTCCCACAATATCCTTAACTAGAAAGGTAGTGCCTTCAACTGAGACTCATCATCAAGTTTCACATGCAAAAATGCAATGCCTATAGTCGCCCACACTTTGATGGGACTTGTGCAGTGTGTGAATTTGAACAATCCTATCAATGTTATGCAATGCATTTTCACTTACTTGACTCCTCTGCTGCCTCGAGCTGAGTTGGTGCTGCAGTGGACCTCGATCATGGGACGCATCCCAATAACTACAATCGACAACGGGGGCACCTCGACATTGGGACGCATTCCGATACCACTGGAAATGAGGGCCTCACCCTAGAACAAATGATGTAGTGGGCCCTCGACCCTGGGACGAATCCCGGAACTGCAGCTGACAACAGGGGTACCTCGACCCTGGGAAGCATCCCAAAACTGTTGACGATGTGGGCCTCGCCCTCAAGCTGATATGGGCCTCGCCCCCAAGCTGAAATGAGCCTCGCCCCCAAGTTGACATGGGCCTCGCCCCCTGGGACTTATCCCCAAAAACTGTTGATGCGCCGACGCTGCTTGGCTCATTTCTACCGCTTTCTCCTTTCTTCGAACCCGCGAACACAAAACAAAAACAAACATGAAGAGAATGCAATGTTACGTGTATGCATGAATGATTTTCTTATTCTGTTGGGTTAGGTCTTCTACCAATTCCCGTGGTGACTGCCCGGTCTTCTCTCCCTCAGGCAAAGTACTGCTTCAATCTGTCTATGTTGATCGGCTCGGTGAACTCGTTCCCCTCCAAGTCTGATAGCTTCACTGCTCCATTGCTCGTTACCTTCTGCACTATGTAAGGTCCTTCCCAGTTAGGTCTGAACTTTCCTCTTGGATCTGTCGTCGACGGCTTTGATTGCTTAAGTACCAAATCACCCTTTCTGATCTTTGTGGGGTGTACTTTCTTGTTGAATGCTCGGGCTAGTCTCTTCTGATACAACTGCATGTGATACAGAGACTTCGTTCTCTTCTCATCCAATAGTGCTAACTGATCAAACCTCTGTGCGGCCCACTCTTGTTCCGGTAATTTTGCCTCTGCTAATACCCTCATAGACTGTATTTCCACCTCTATTTCTGCCTCTGCTAATACCCTCATAGACTGTATTTCCACCTCTACTGGTAATACTGCTTCCATTCCATAGACCAAAGAGTAAGGTGTGGCCCATGTTGCTGTTCTTACTGATGTTTTATACCCCCACAAAGCATATGGTAGTTTCTCGGCCCAATCTCTGCAGTTCTCTGTCATCTTGGCTAAAATCATCTTTATAGTCTTGTTGGCTGCCTCAACTGCCCCATTTTCCTGCGGCCTGTACGGTGATGACTTGTGGTGGCCTATCCCGTACTTCTGCAACATTGCCTTCGTCTCTCCTTGAAACTGAACTCCGTTGTCTGTCACTACATGATGCGGCATACCATACCGACAAATGAGGTTCCGAGCTATAAAATTTGCCATTTGTTTTGCTGTAACATTATGGAATGGTTCGGCTTCCACCCACTTCGAGAAGTAATCTACTGCCACTACTATGAAGCGATGCCCATTCGAAGCATTCGGTCGAATTTCTCCAATCATATCAATTCCCCATGCTGAGAAAGGCCACAGCTCTGACAACCCGTGCAACTCTGTGTGCGGCAAGTGATTCAAATTACCATGTGCTTGACAATCATGACAGTGCTTTACCATCTTCGCGCTGTCTGTTTCCATGGTTGACCAATAAAAACCTCGTCTCACTATCTTGCGGGACATATTCAACCCGTTCATGTGCGGACCACATACCCCGACATGTACTTCTTCCATTACATGTTGAGCTTCTTCTTTTCTCAAACGCTTCAGCTGAATACCGTTAGCTTGCCTCTTGTACAGTTCCCATTTCAAAATCACATACTGGGAAGCTAACTTCTGAACGGCTATTCTGTCTTTTCTGCTTGCCCCTTCCAGGAGTTCCCCATGTTCTAGATACCTCTGAATATCATGATACCAAGGTTTACCATCGTCGACCTCTACTTCCAGAATTATTTCTATCTCATAAATAGGTTTGCTTGCTGTCATCGGTATCAACGGTCTCATCACTAGCTTTTCTGGATTTTCCCAAGTCGCTGCAAGTGTAGCCAGTGCGTCTGCCATCTGATTCTCTTCTCTCGGCAAGTGCTGAAACTTACAATCTGGGATAACTTGTGCCATTTTTCTGAGGTAAAAAAGGTAAGGTTTCAACCGTTCTTCTTTCAACTCCCATTCTCTTGCATCTGTTGGACTACCAACATAGAATCTCCGTAGATTTCCACACTCCCAGCCTTCAAGGCTATCAATGCTGTCAAGCCAAAAGCTCATGCTTCGTACTCGACCATGTTGTTAGTTACTCTGAATGTCAACCTCTTGGCCAAAGGCAAGGTCTCTCCCTCGGGGGTCACTATCAAGATCCCAATTCCGGCTCCCTTGTAATTTACTGCTCCGTTAAAATACATCTTCCATCTCTGAACTGTTATTGCTTGGATCTCTTCATCTGGAAATTCAAACTTATACTGATCCCCATCAACATGTTGCAATGCCAGAAATTCTGCTACTGCTCGCCCTTTGATCACTTTGGAGGTGAGATACTCAATGTCAAACTTTGTCAGCAATACTAACCATCTGCCCAATTTCCCCACTAGCGAAGGCACTGAATGCAGATATTTCAGAGGATTCTCCTTTGCCACTACCTGGATCTTGTATGACTGGAAATAATGCCGTAATTTTCTGGAAGCCCATACCACTACTGCGAGACAGATCTTCTCTACTTCCTGATACCGGCCTCATACGGGAGCATCTTCTTACTCAGATAGTAAACTGCATGTTCTACCTCTGTCTCATCTGTTTGTACCATCATTGCCCCCGTGCTTCTGATTCTACGGCCAAGTACAATATCAAAGGTCTGCCCAATCTCGGAGGTTTCAATACATGAGGCTTTACCAAGTACTCTCTGATCTTGTCGAAGGTTGCTTGACACTGCTCGTTCCACTTTACCGGTTGATTTTTCCTCAACAACTTGAAGATAGGCTCACACACTGATGTCAACTTGGCAATGAACCGAATGATGTACTGAATCTTCCCCATGAATGCTCTGACTTACTTCTCAGTCTTCGGTGCTGGCATTTCTGTGATTGCCTTGATTTTCTTAGAATCTACCTATATTCCGCCCATTCCCACTGTATGGCCAAGCAATTTCCCTGATGTCACCCCAAACACACATTTCTTGGGATTTAGCCGCAGGTTGTATTTTTCAACTCTCTGAAGGAACCTTTCCAGTGCTTCAATATGCCCAACTCTTGTCTCTGATTTCACCATCATGTCATCCACATACACTTCAATCTTTTTGTGCATCAAGTCGTGGAATAGTGTAGTGGTCATCCGTTGATAAGTAGCTCCCGCATTCTTGAGCCCAAACGGCATCACCTTGTAACAATAAGTACCCCACTCGGTAACAAAGGCAGTCTTGTGTTTATCTTCCTCAGCCATAAGGACCTGATTGTAACCTGAAAACACATCTGCAAATGAATACATAGCAAATAAAGCCGCACTATCAACCAGAACATCTATATGCGGCAGAGGAAAATCATCTTTCGGACAAGCCTTGTTGAGATCTCTGTAGTCCACACACATTCTAACCTTCCCGTCTTTCTTTGGAACCGGCACTATATTAACCAACCACTCAGGATACTTTACTAGTTCCAGGAACCCCACATCTATCTGTTTCTTAACTTCCTCTCTGACTTTCTCAGCCCATTCGGGTCTCATCCGTCGGAGTTTCTGTTTTACTGGCCTCATATTCGGATAAGTTGATATTGTGTGCTGGGCAATGTTTCTGTCTACCCCAGGCATGTCCTCATAGGACCAAGTAAACACTTTGTCATATCTGACCAATACTTCTTCTAATTTCTCCCTCTCTTCGGAGGTAACTTCACTTGCAATCAGAATTTCCTTGGGGTTCTCAAGTGTACCCAAGTTAAATGCAGTAGTTCTGCCCGAACCGATATCAAATATGCTTGATTCGTGCAGAGTAAATGGAAATGGCTCAGGCAGAGGGACAGAAAAAAAAATGTCTTTATTATTGGATAATGCGGAAGTACATTCAAACAAATCAGGAAGGTAAATGTCTTCATCATCTATAGACACTTCTTCCTCTGCAACCAGATTTTCCTCAGGCTTTTTGTCCTCTCTCATAGTCAGGCTCTCCAACTTCATCAATTTTTCTTCCCAATTCTCTGCTTCCACAGCTTCTTTAGTCAGCGGTTTCTCACCCAACAAATCCTGGAAGATCTCAAATCCAGGCACCACAATCCCATTAACTTCTACAGGTTCAGGCTCCCCTTGATACCCTGAAGCTTTCACAAAACATTCCATCAGTTTCAACCCTTTCTTTTTAACCTTCGGTTTATCTTCATCGGACTTGTATCCCAGACCCTTCCGAGTAGTCTGTCCTCTGAAATCTGGCAATTTTGAACCCTCACCTGGCTCGTACTTTATTTTTCCCATGATCCTAGCCACCTTAGGATCCACCCATTCCTCAAAATTTGCCGACACTTAGAACCTTGTGAAAGGTTGTATTTCCAAAGCGGCCACAGCATTTTCCACCTCAGCTCGGATGGTGACAATCTCTCCCCCATACGGGAACTTAATCATCTGGTGCAGAGTAGAGGGCATGCCCCCAAGCTTATGAATCCAAGGCCTTCCCAACAATAAGGCAAAAGTGGTTGGGATATCCAGCACAGTGAACACAACTTCATCCTCAATAGGACCAACCTTGACTGCAGCCACAAATGTACCCTCAACTCCTCGCTTACTATCATCATAAGCCTTGATAGTCATACTAGAGGGATCCAAATCTGTTGTCTTTATACTCAGCTTGGCCAAAATCTTCAACGGGCACACATTAATGGATGAGCCGTCATCCATCATCACACAAGAGGTCATTTTACCCCTCACTTCAGCTCTGATAAACAAGGGTCTATTATGATTTCTCCCTTCAGTCGGGAGTTCTTCCTCAGAAAAAGTGATTGCCTGCAAAGTCTCCTTTTGTACTGACCTAACAAACATTGCGGGGTTGGCATCTTCCGTCACCACTATCTTACTTAAGGCCTCAACCATGGCCCGTCTGTGCTCCTGAGATGCACACAACAAATCCCAGATACTCACTTGTGCTCGGGTCTTCTTCAACTGTCTCAGCACTGTATCTCCCTCAGTAACTTCTGCATTCTCAACCACTTCTCTGCCATCTGTCAAAACTTTCTTACCATTTTCTGCCATATCATTGTAAAAACGACCGATGCGCATCATTCCCTTCACCTCTTCCTCATCACTACTAGAGAAATCAACCAAAATTTCTTCTTCTGCTCAGTCTCATCTTCACTATTACTATCCCAGATTCCCAGGCAAAAGGCTTGTGGGTGAAAGGATTTTAGGACAACGTCTTCTGGGAGGCCAGAATTGATCATATAGGTTGGTGGTGATACGGCACGGTAGTTGGGTAAGGGGTTTCTGTGTGTGTCAGGCTATTCTGTTTCTAGGTCGGGTATTTTCTTGGAGTCTATCAGGTTTTAGATTTCATGGCGGAGTCGGGCGCAATTGTCAGTGTTATGGCCCTTTTGTTGGTGACAGTGACAGTAAAGGCTTAGGTTATAATGTGATGGTGGGGGATTGGGAAATGGTTTGGCTTCCAAGGGTTTTAAGAGCCCTTACCTCTTCAATTTTTCTAGCACCTTTGACAGGGGCCTTCCCAAGTTGGAAAATCTCCGGTTCCGGATGGCAGCAACTTCCGCGGAAACAGGTTTAGTACCCGATGTCCCCCCAATAGGCCTCCTACTTAAGCCATAAAACTTTCTGTTTTCCGCCTCTTCTTCTTCAAAGTCCATGACAGTTTCCCTCAACTGCCGAAAAATCTGTAATCATGGAGGTCATCCTCCTCAACTTGCTGTAAATGGAGGGCTTGGTGCCCTTGATAATCATTTTAATCTGATCCTTCTCCGAAGGCCTAGTTTGCATCTTCAACAACTGACCTCTCCATCGGTCCACATATTCTTTAAAACTCTCCTCTGATTTTTGCTTAACATTCTCCAGATCGCGGAGTGACGGATCGATCTCCAGGTCAGTGACATACTTCTTCAGGAAGGCATCAGCCAACTCTCTCCAATCTTCTTTCACTTTCTTCTCCAAACTGTGGTACCACACCACGGGAGCTCCCTCGAGCGACATTCCAAACATCTTCTGCACTTGGCGCTGAGATAGGCCAACTGAACTTATGAATGATACAAACTGTCGGAGATGCACCCTTGGATCCCCATTCCCGCTAAACTTAGCCATATCACGCATCTTGAACTGTGCCGTCAACTGTTCTTCAAAAGTCAGCGTGTCATAATCCAGCAAATCCTCATTCTTACCCCTCATATTGCGGGTAACTGACTCAACCTGATCCCGGAACTTCTGTAACTTAGCCTGAGACCCAGATACTCTGCCTGCTACATACTCTGCCATATCATCATCAAAAGTGGGGATATCATCCCCCAATCTGTTCGGAGGTTCCTCTTGCCTCACATCCCCAGAACTACCCCCAGCACGAGACCCGGCTATACCAGCCACAGCAGTAGTCAAAGCTTACAACTGTTCAGTGATCTTGGCGAGAATGTTCTCTAACTGATCCATACGGGATACCTTGTTATCAGATTCACTCATGCTTGTTACTGTTCTTTTAGTGAGCCATGTCCCTTCTCTAACTCAAACGGTATCTATGATGTCTTTTTGAGACATAGAGGGTGTTAACTTGATGTATGTATGCATGAGGTGCATGAGATGCATGTAACATATAGAACATACTAAATCAATTAAAATTTTCAAACAAATCGGCCAATTATCATTTTAGAAGCTTTTGGCCTAACTGTCATAGGAGTGAACTCGTCCCAGTTTAAATGGCCCAACGAGTTACATCTCATGGCAAGGAGTCCAACTAAATCCAAATGGTAATATTCCGAACATAAGCACAACATGGCCCATCCATATTTAGAAGCCTTTGGCCCAATCGTCATAGGATACGTTCTTGTCCCAGTTTAAATGGCCCAACAAGCCCACATCCCATGACGAATGGTCCAAATGGATCCAAATGACGACGTTCCCAAACACAAGCATAAAAGAAAGGTAATGCAAATATAAAATAATAATTTCTATAGAGTGGCCCATCGACATTTCAGAAGCTTTTGGGCCAATTGTCATTGGATACGAACTCGTCCCAGTTTAAATGGCCCAACAAGTTCGCATTTCTGAAAAGAAGTCCAACTGCGTCCAAATGAGGATGGCCCACAAACACAAGGAAATAGTTGCTATAGGTCATACAACCCCGGTCTACGTGTGGGTTAGCAAGAGTGTAGACAAAGGCTCTCACCGGTGAAGGATGGCCCACAACTAGGTCTCCCCAATCAAGGGTTCGAGGGACCAAGTGAGCGCACCCTTTTTTATACACTAAGGTACGTTCCAACGAGCTATGGTGTGTGACTGACTGTCAAATGGACTTCCCGTTATAGATTCCCCAGAGGGAGGGTGGAGCGAGGCTCACTTAAATACCCAAGCCTCTTAGGCTCTTATCGCTTGGTGTCAGGAATAAACAACGAGTCCTCCAAATTAGTCCATCACAATAGGCTACGAGTAGATGGCTATATAGACGCCTTCAGAGTTTTTCCTTCTAGAAAGGTAGTGAGTGAAGGAAGACACCAAACCATTACCTAGCCTCAAAATGCCTTTGATTAAACCCCTTTTAACCCACGGTAGACACGGTCAATTAAAGCACAAATCATAATATTACAAGATATTATTTCGGGGCCGATTCTCTATCCCCAGTGGAGTCGCCAGACTGTGGGACACAGAAACTGGGCGACGCATGCTGTTCCGGGCTCGTGGCCCGGTTGGGAGTACGGAGTAGCCCGCGAGGGACTAAACCGGAGAATAATGGAGTCGCCACCTGGTGTGAACCGGGACAAAGATTTAAGGCCGCACTCACCCCTCGCAAGGGAATACCTCAAACCGTTGGGTTCGAAATGGTCCCTTACTTATGCCACTTGTAATAAAATAATTTGTGCAATAATCTAACCCAACATAAGCAACATATTTCCAAGGATGATTTACCCCTAAGTTTGCATGCATACATCAACAAGTTCATCTAAATTTACATGTAACACATATCCGAATTTGCATACAGCCTATTTACATGTAATCTATGTCACAATTTGCATACATAAAGATAAATTAACATACGGCAAACATACAAGTTAATAAACACATTGTACTCATACATGTGGGGAATACAGATGAACGACACCTACATAATCTTGCGTAATACAGAGAAGCAATCAGGTTCATCTTACGAAGGGATAGCTACTAGGAACAATTATGCACGAAATCTGATGAAAATGACTCAGTTCAGTAGGTACGCGTTCGCATAGCGTTCGAGAACGAGTTCGAATGATAAATAGAAGGTTCACATTCGTTTAGCGTTCGAGAACGCGTTCGAGCAGAGCCAGACATGATGCATGAAACACTAAGAAAATGCGTGCGCGTTCGCGTAGCGTTTGAGAACGCGTTCGAACGGTAAACAGAAGGTTTCGCATTCGTATAGCGTTCGAGAACGCGTTCGAACGGAACCAGACCTGATGCATGATGAAAATAGAAAATGCGTACGCGTTTGCGTAGCGTTCGAGAACGCGTTCGAATGGTAAATAGAAGGTTCACGTTAGTGTGGCGTTCGAGAACGCGTTCGAACGGAACCAGACCTGATGCATGCAACACAATCATAGACTAACAAATCCACAATGTGGGACCTCACGTATCCGATTGAACTCATCTCGCATCCATCAAATATACACCAATCGGCGCGGCAAAGCATCGTGGTAAAGGATTTTAACCCCTCAAAATATGGGACCTTTAATCCAACTTACTAAGCCCATGTGCTCGATCACATCATGCATATAAAAATAAAGACAATAACATCGTACTTCGTATACCTGATTGAACACATCTTACATTCAACCGAATATACATTAATCGGTGCGGCAAAGCATCGTGATAAAGGATTTTGACCCCTAAAATATGGGACCTTTAGTCCAACTTACTAAACCCATGCGCTCGATCATATCATTACATAAACAAATAACATGCGGAATTTAAATGACGAATAATAAATAAATCAAAGCAACATAAAACAAAAGAATGTGTCGTTTACTCAAGTGATACGTGGAGTTGTATCCCGAGTACAGGTCATACTACCGTCCATTCGGAATCGGCTATGAAATTTATGTCCGAGTTTCCATCTGATATACCATGAGAGTTGACATATCTTTCATTTTATTCCAAGGCCACAACATACAATATTATGTAATACGTGCATATTTATCTACTCAAGGGCTACAACATGCATTTTAACATAATAATCATGCGAACAATACTCAATAAATAATAAAAATAAAACTGAAAATGACTGTGAAAAAATACCCTCAGGTCTAACCTTTTTTGCCGACTTTCGGATTTGCGTTTCACGGAGATCGGAAGGGTTAAAGCTCCTCAACTTCTCTGGTTCACTGGTTTAATGTCTTAACTCACTGTTTTGCTATTTTTCTTGATGTTTGACCTCCGTTTTACTACTGTTTCCTCTGTATTTTATGCTTACTTTTTCAGGTCTTCACAGCTACTGTTCTTACATTTTTTAGAGGTCCAGGGGCTGCTGTTTATGGTTGTTTAAGGGGTTTAGGGTGCAGTTTTTTTTGTGTTACTATTTTAAGGTGTTAAGGACTGTTTTTAAGGTGTTTTTCAGTTGTTTAAGGGGATGTAATTTTCGGTAATGGGATGGTGTTTAGGGGATTCTTGGAGGGCTAATTTTTGGTGATGTAGCTACTGTTTTAGGCTGTGTTTTTCGGTGATGTGAGTGAGTGTTTGAAGGCTTGTTGTTTTCGGTAATGTGTGGGTGGAGATGAAGAGAATTGTTTGCTATTTTTCTTATGATTTGCGTGTAATGTCAAGGATTTCTTGCTGTGATTTGCGTGTAATGTCAAGGATTTCTTGCTGTGATTTGCGTGTGAGTTGTGTCTTCTGAAGGAACTGCATGTCTTGGTTAGGGGTTGTTTATATAGAGAAGGGCTAGGGCTTCTCCTTGTCTCACAAGGAATGGAATTTGGCATTAAAGAGAGGATTTGATTTGGTGTTAGACAAGGTAAGCAAGGGATTTGATGGGGGAAAAATTTTGGTGAATTAGGAAGGTTGAATATTTGATTGGCTTGGTTTAGGAATACAATTTGTTAGATTAGGAAGTCAATATTTATAATTGGTTATGATTGATTTTAATTAGGCATAATATTTCTTTAATTTAGTATATAATATTTTAAGTTAGGAAGTTACAATATTTTAATTTGGTATAATTATATTTTATGTCTTATTTAATTTGGTATATCAATTAATTAATATTTTATTTAGTTAATGTTTAATTTAATTAATATTTGATTTAATTTGGATGTAATTTAGGGTGATATGGGCGTGTGGGCCTCTCTTGGTGGTCTAGGTGTTGTGTTGGTTTGGTGAGTGGGCTTAGGTGGGTGGCAAGGGTTGTGGGCCAAGGTTAAAAGGTTTGCGGGGTTTCTTGGGCCAAATGTGCTCTAAACGGAGGTCCAACAAGTGAGCTTGACGGTAAACAAGTGAATAAGGATCTAACGAAATACCGATTCCCTTCCGACGACCATTTCCCGTAATATCCTTAACTAAAAAGGTAGTGCCTCCAATTGAGACTCATCATCGGGTTTCACATGCAAAAATGCAATGCCTACAATACCCTAAGGGTAGTTCCTAAACTTAGGTTTCTACGGTTAAAATAGCGACTCTCGTCCTGTTTTCGACTCGCAGATAAATCTCAACTGAAGTCAGTATCTTATGTACCACATCTAGTATCAAAAATCCAATTTTGAAACTAATAGCGAACATGTTTATGACAAACATACTTGAAGTCGGAGCCTTGCCCCGCCTTCACTTCCTTCATGTCTACCTTGTCCATACGGTAGTCACGCATCCAGTGACCCCGTTTGCCACAGTTTAGGAAGACATCTTGGGATATGTCATTTGTCTTTCTAGAAGACTGTGATGATTTTTCCATTGCCCCTTCTAGAAGCTCTAGCTCTGCCTCATAGAGCATAGCCATCAACTCTCCAAGAGTTTACTCTCGGTTTAAAATGAACCTGCCCCAGGTTTCGGGTAGAGACTATAAGATCAAATCTTTGGTAGTCTCGGCAACGTAGGTAATGCACAGCTAACCTAGCTGATCGATGTCAGCAATCATCTGCAACATCTAGTGCTCGACAGATGTACCCTCTGACATACGTGAGAAAAAGAGCTTCTTTTGCACTTTGTACTTCTAAGATTTAAGAATAGATCTATGAAGATCTTTAATTTCAACATCATGTTATACGGATCTAACCCTTAATTCAGATGACGGAATTAAAGTGTCATTGCAACAAGCATAAAGGATTGAGAACTAAAGTTATCATCACATGAATCTTCCAAAGATCATGTTCTACTATTTGCTCAACTCCGGGCTTAGACCAAGATGTTGCTCTATCAAATAGAGTAACTTCTCAGTTCCCAGGAGTATCCTGAGGTTTTATTCCAAATCTGAAAATTGGAGCCGTTTAAAGACATTTTCACCCAGGATTATGTTCTAAACGCTAATCTTTCAGTTATCTTGATTGCTATAGTCCAACTATCCAATCAACGAATTCAGGTACTTTTTAATATAATGATTACTATTGTCTAACTATATAATCAACTATAATTTGATTGGTTAAATTCAAATATATATTGATTACTATAATCCAATTTTATAATTAACTATAAATTGAAGTAGTTTGAATACAGTCCAACTGTTTAATTAAAACAACAATTAAATATTAGTCCAACTAATATATTTATGTATTGACGAGAAATGAAATGAGCGCGTATTGGTAAGTATCTAAACGAAACTGCAAATTTAATACTTGCCTCCCACTATTTTTCGGCGAGCCTCTAACCCTCTGTTGAGTACTCGGGAAACCTAGTTTCCTAGTGGGCTAGGATCCCGTTAAATAACACACAACCTTGACTTTGGCCAACAAGCTGTATGATATTTAACTAGGTAGATCTCTAAGATCAATTGGATCTCATCCAATTCCTAGATCCAGTAGGTGGACATCCAAGTCCGAAACATATATCTAATATATGCTAATATATCTGATATATTCCCTAACCTTTTTTCCGCTGAATCAATTAAGCATTGGCTTTGGCACAACAAACTTAATGATTCCAGTTAAGCGGGACCCATTGACCTTGGAAAGCTTCGTAATCGATGTCGATGGACAAGAAGTGATCTTGACTTTGGCCAAAAAACCAGTGCCAATCTTGGATCTTGAGAATGAATCATTCAATGGAAGGAAAACGCTTAATATATGTTGAGGGTTTTTCGCGTAATTGGCAACCAATTAATTATCTTTGATTAGGTCTCATCATACACCCTTAAGCATGCATTCTAAAAGATTAATAAGGTGCGATAAATAAGTTAATAATGATATGCGGATGGATATTTAAAACATTTTGTTCCTAGAACAAATCTCTCATTTTCCTCTCTTCCGCTAGCACAAATCTTACTTCTACCCAATTACATAACACTTCTAAAGAAACCTCATTTACATTGAGGGGAATAGGTGAGAAAAGAAACCTCATTTACAAAGAATCAAGAGGTAATAGGCTGGACTCGCAGGTCCAATTTAATAAATTCTAAATTTATTACAATAATTTCCAAAATTGCCCTCACCCATCTAATATCCATCCGATATTCATTATTCATACATCACATCCATGTATTCACACAAAGCATGTTATCAATCAATCTAATCCAATTAATTAATCTGAAATTAATGACCATCCAATGTTCAAACAACGATTTGATTTGCGCGAGTCCAACTCGTTTTAAGAATAAGTACTCAAAGTACGAATTCTTGAATTATATCAAACTATAATATTAAATCCAATTTAATTTGTATTCAATACTAATTCTATATTTAATTCTAAATTAAATAATTACACTTTATTAAGGAGCCTTTGCGACTTAGATTCTAAATCTAATCTTAACGGGTCTCAAAGCCCAATTAACATCCAATGTCAATTTAATTAAAGTCCAATGGGCTTTCAATTAATTTATAAGGCATGGACTTTGGCAACCAAAGCCCAATAAGGAATCACCCTTTGCCAAAAATCAATTTAGGCCCAATTAAAATTGTAATGGTCCATTATATTATATTTGGACTTTATGGAAATGGTTTTAGGCTCAATTGGATCCAACCAATTAACCTAAACCAAACTTGGCCCAACCAAGCCCATTAAGCCCAAACACAACTTTATTAGCCCAATTCCAAATTTAGCCCAACTAATTAAATTCCAATAATCCCAATATCACAATTTAATTAACTAAAGTGTATAGCCATAATTAATTATTCAAATCAACATTTCCAAAACACTAATTTACATAATTAATAATGCTTTATAATTATCAATTCATGTCCAACATAATTGAAGCAAAATCAATTCCAACATGTTTCTTTGTTCACGGCAATATAGGGATTTTATGTCCGATTTCGATTTCAATCCAATTAAATCATAAATCAATTTATCCCGTGTCTTTCAACTCATCCAATGATCAAAAGAACAAAATTACCATGACATTAAGGCATCTTATCAATTCGGCCAAGCCAAAGAAAATGGGGAAAATTAATCCAATTCAATTTTCATCAAATTGATCATGCATAACTCTAAGTTATCATCATTCAAGCATGCTCAAACAATCAATTTTGTCAAATCATGCTCAAATCAATTTTACCCAAATTTTACCCTAAATTCAATTTCATGCTTAATAACCGCTTTGATACCGTTGTTGGGTTTTGTAGGTCAAACCAAGATCAAATTAAGTGATGAAATGTGCGAAAACAACAAATTAAAGTAGCGGAAATACTCACTTTGATCGGTTTTTGCGATGCGAATAGCACAAAAATTTCTTCATGGATGATTCAGCCAAGCCTCCTTTTGTGCTCCTTGTGTTGATCTTCAAGCTGCAAGCTTTGAGTGTTGATTCCATGTTCATAGATGGGTTTCCCTATCACCTTTGAATGACTCATTGGATGTGCTAGCACCATGAAAAATTTGCAACAAATCTTCCATTTGCTTCTTTTAACTCTCGGCCAAGGAGAGAATTTGAGAGGAAAAATGGCACAATGCCGAGTGAGGGAGATAAGAGAAGAAGATGTGTGTGTTGTAAGTTTTGTGGTTTTTGATTTCAAAAAACAAAATACCAATTACCACTTTCAAAAAATGATACAAGGCATTAAAGCCTTTCAACAACTCACATCAATCACAAAAGTGACATGCATCACATCACTCAAAGTTGATGTGACTTCCATCACAAGAATGACTAATGATGTGACGCGTGATGTGACTTGTGGGCCCCACTTAATTCAAAATGCGAGTGGTCCCGCAAACACTCCCGGGCTCAGATTCGCTAATTCCGAATTAACAAATTTTCCGTTGCGACGTAATTAAATCAAATTTAATTAAATAATAATGCCTAGCAAAATTACTATTCACGTCGCTAGCGAATTAATTCTAAATCAATTCGTTAGCCTGAATTAAAATCTAATTTTAATTCCGCGTCGAAATCTAATTTCGTATAATATATCAAATATATTATTTTATCGATTAATTCCAAATTAATCGTTATCTCTCTTCAAATAGTATTTTATCCCAGATAAAACATCTCCGTAATTAATCCTAGATTAATTTTCTCTCTCTTATAATTAATCCTAGATTAATTATGTGCGAGTCATACGTCATCGGTGAATATTTGGGAAGCGACCCATGAGATCCCGGATATGTTGGCAGTAATTCCGATCGTCGGACTATCCGAACACGTGCGTACCTAGTACTACGTTTTTACGGATTTACAAGACATGGTTGGCTTCTAGCAAAGCACCGTGCCTACCCAATTCTCTAGAAATATTCTTAAAGGAATATGTAATCTGTATCAGACGTAGTATACGATGTATTGCGTATTGCGATCCAGTATCGGATGTCACATGTTATGCCTGAGGCTGGAATTGTGTCTGCCCCATACGAAGCACATATCGGATCTCTGGTAACTAGTCTCTATAATCGGATAAACATGACCTAATCATATTATCTCGATAGCTGCAGCATACAAAGAGTACTAGTTCCGTATCCTACGTGACCATCATCTCCATATGACTGGAGTGATACTTCCATCTTGACATCACACCCAATACACTACGATTCTCAATATACCCAGAAGAGGCATACACAGAACCTGTTAAAGCCCTGGACGACCAAAACCAAAGTATATTGATTGTCGCAAGTATTAGCGATGCAAGTCTTTGGTTAAGACCAAATACACCTACCCTGATTCGGACTTCCATAGACACATAGTCATACTACCAATGGAATTCCGAGGGGTCTATCCAGAGCGAAGCTGTTTCTGTACCATCGGTAAACACAACCTCCTATCACACTTACATAAGTATCCAATACTTAAATATATGAGAACTATGCCGTTATGCTCCCACAACGCGCACAAGTGCAATACTAGTCTATTCTGCATTATCGATGTCTAGTCTCGATAATACTACGACTAGGGATATCTAATGATTAAACCTTCATGGATTGATACTGTCTCATATCTTATCAATATGGAACTAATCATATGGAATTTTATCATTTATATATCCCGATAATCCAATTACAAATGATAAAAGAGCAATTTCCTTTGTCTCATAGTTAATTTGTACAACAACACCATGTTCTGTACAAATAGTGATGCTATGGGTCATAATTGTCCAATAGCAGGAGACAGAGACATAAACCACAGAAGTTCTCGATATAGTATAGTATAAAGCAAGAGACGAATGAATTCTAAAGAAAAAGTTTGGAAGTAAAGGGGTCAAGGTGTAACAACAGTAGGATAGAATACCTGGTAAACAAATACCAGAAATGCGTATCAGTAAGGTTCATCGGCATTAAACTGAAACCAAGGTTCTATTACGTGTTACCTTGTGTAATTTACAAAAGTACCCAGCCTCAATTTTAGTTGACCAAACCACTATGGGTTTGAGACGGCCTAAGCCATGGATATGGGTGGTTTGATAGATATATAAGTATACTTAGGAATCAAGAAGATAAGTTATTGTAAAGTTACAATTAGCATTGCGAATGAATCTTCAAGGTACGGTATATTTTTTTATATTTAAGAAACGACCCTTGATGGTATTAGATTATAGAGAACAAGTCAATCTGGAACACCGTAAGCCCCAGAAAAGCTACCAGAACCAACCTCCTTAGTACCAACTCATTGGATAGTCAACATTAGTGAATAAGAAGTACATAAAGAGTTTTCCATACACTACAGGGTTCTAAGTTATACAGACAAGCAAAGGCAAGAAAAGTTCTAGAGCGGATATGATAAACAGCTTTGTATGAATAGGTGTATGTATATGCCTTTTAGAGTTAAGGTATGAGTGAAAAAACCCCATTACAGGACACACAGTACCTTGAGAGATGAAACAAGCAAATATGGAAAAGTCGAGACCAATAGCTAAGCAAAATAAATTAAGAGGGTTTTGAATTCTCAGCAAGAAGACTCTTAGAATATATCTTCTTATAGAATAAATATAAGAAGTCTAGACAGTCAAGAAATAGAAGATATGGGGAATAAGCAGGAATAAGTGGAGTATAAAAAAGACTATAAACGAGTCTATTTTGATTTAACATGAGAACTATAGCATACCGTAGTGAAAAGTAATCAGCAGGAATTCTATGACCTCGGGACAAGGAATTCCTTCTCGATCAATAATTTAAAGAACATAAAGGTATGAAACGGAAGTTAAGATAGTAGAAAGTTTAAGGCAAGTTTATTAGAAAAAAGAATGAATGATCAATTTAACAGAGGTCTCAGTCACCAAGTTATAATGAACCCGGTTAAATGAGATTCGAGGACGAATCCTATTTAAGGGGGTAGAATTTGTAGCATCCGGTAATCCGGGCGACTTGAGTGTTACCAAAGACCGACGACTATCACGTTATCGAAGACATGTTCATGATAAAAATCATGTTTAAGCATGTATGGACTCAAGAAGATTACTTTTCGGGGATTCGATAATTTCTCGTATTTCCGATATGGAAATTATTTTAAGACTCAATACAGACAGTCCTGGGTATTTGGACCGTAAATTTCTCATATGAACTTCCATTTTTATAAATTTTATATCTCTGGAAAGCTTTGACCGAGACCTACAACCTCCGCGTTGAACAATTTTCCAAATTCAAACCAGAAATGGGCAATAAATGCAGATCAAAAATTCAGATAAATAGTAACCAATAGACACTTTAGTAAATTTCCAAGTTCCTCCAAATTTCTACGCTCTTCTTATTTATTTTTTTAAATGGCCAATATAAAGGAGATATTATTCACTAATACAAGAAGGAGAGAAGAAACGTGTGAAAGGAAAGAAGAAAAGAAGCAGGGAAGGAACGTGAGGAAGAAATAAAGAAAAGAATGGGAAGAATAGAGGAAAAAGAAGAAGAAGATGAAGAAGAATAAGAAGAAGAGAATAGATAGAGAAAGAGCTTGTCAATCTTGGGAGACTTTGAGGATGAAGGAAACCACAAGAAAGAAGGTAAGATTCATTGACCCAAAATTTGATATGTGGGATTTTGGAAATTTGATGATTTATTTGATATGTTGGCATGATAAGGATTGTGTATTAGAGATGATTGAGTAAAGAAATCGGTGATAGAATTAAGTGCCCAAATTTTTGGAAGTTTTAAGTATCTTATTTAAAAACATTTATGATGGGATTAAAGAGTTATGGAGAATGATAATTTGATATTGTTGGATAATATGACCCATAGCATCACTATTTGTACATATCATAGTGTTGTTGTACAAATTAACTATGTGACAAGGAAATTACACTCTCATCATTTGTGATTAGATCACCATAGATGTATAAATGAAGAGAGGTCCATATGATTAGTTCCTGGATTGAGAATGATATGAGACAGTATCAGTCCGCGAAGGATTAATCATTAAATATCCCTAGTCGTAGTATTATCGAGACTGGACATCGATAATGCGGAATAGGCTAGTATTGCACTTGTGCGCGTTGTGAGGGCACAATGGCATAGTTCTCATATATTTAGGTATATGATACTTATGCAAGTGCGATAGGAGGTTGTGTTTCACCGATGGTACGGGAAACAGCTTCGCTCTGGATAGACCCCTCGGAATCCCATTGGTATTATGACTATGTGTCTATGGGAGTCCGACATCAGGGTAGGTGTATTTGGTCTTAACCTGAGACTTACACTGCTAATGCTTACGACAATCAATATGCTTTAGTTGAGGTCGTCCAGGGCTGTAACAGGTTCTGTGTACGCCAATGCTGGGTATATTGAGAATCGTAGAGTATTGGGTGTGATGTCAAGACGGAAGTATCACTCCAGTCATAGTGGAGATGATGTCACGCAGGATACGGTATTAGTACTCTTAAGTGCTGGCCAGCCATCGGGATATTATGACAAGGTCATGTATATCCGATTATAGAGACTAGTTACCAGACATCCGACATGTGCTTTGGACGGGGCAGACACTTATCCAGCCCCAGCCCTAGCACGTGACTATCCGATACTGGGCCGATATACACAATACTTAGTAGACTACGCCTGATATAGATCCTTAGATATTCTTATAAGAATATGTCCGGAGAATTGGGTAGGCTTGGTGCTTTGCTAGAAGCCAACCTTGTCTCATAAATCGGTAGAAAGTAGTACTTGGTACGTACGTGATTCGGATACTCCGACGACCGTATTTACTGCCAACATATCCGGGATCTCATGGGTCGCTTCCCAGTGATCCACCGATGACGCATGACTCGCACATTTATTAATCTGGGATTAATTTGATGAGAGAGAAATTAATCTAGGATTAATTACGGAGATATTTTATCTAGGATAAAATATCGTCTAAAGAGAGAAAACGATTAATTCGGAATTAATCGATTAAATTAATATATTCGATATATTAAATGAAATTGGATTTCGACGCGGAATTGAAATTGGATTTTAATTCGGGCGAACGAATTAGTTTAGAATTAATTCGTTAGCGACGTGAATAGTGAATTCGCTAGGCGTAATCATTTAATTACGACGCGACAAAAAATTCGCTAATTGAGAATTAGTGAACCCGAGCCCGAGTGTGATTGCGAGCGCATTCGTATTTCGAATTCGAGTGCGGCAACGCAAGTCACATCAAGCGTCAAATCATTCATCACATCAAGCGTCAAATCAAATGTCACTTTGAGTGATGTGATTGATTGATGTGATTGATTGATTGAAAGACACACATCACTTTATTAAAGTAAAATGAATAGTTGATGTGTGTGGTTGAAATAGTGAAAGTTGGTGGGAGCATTTACCATTTAATTATTAGATTTTTTATTTGGTAAATACTTTACATATTTTATGGAAAAATATATAAACCTTTTTGGAAAAGATTTCACCAATTTTTTACACACTTTTCCCTCTCTTTCTCATCATCATGTTTCACGCCCAAATGGGCAGAAAATGCTCACTGGTTTCTCTTGGTTTGGGCGTGATTTTGGGAAGCAATGTGCTTGATTTTGTGGCAAAATCAAGAAGAGCTAGCACTCCGAGAGACTTGCGAAGGTGGTAGGGAGGTTCACCCATGAGTCGGGAACCATTCGACGAAGATTCGAAGCTCAAAACTTGACTCAAAACTGAAACTGTCAAGGCAGTGGACTGCACTGCAGTTGCGTTTCCGCTACCTCCTTTGATGTATTCACACATGTATTTCATTGCTTGTTTGATCTTGGGACCTAGATATAAACCTAACAATGGCATCAAGAGCTATAGGTTCAAGCATGAAAAATGTAGGGCTTAAAATTTGGGTAAATTTGTTTTGAGCATGATTTGAATAAATTGATTGTTTGAGTATGCTTATAACATGTATAATTGCATTTTGGTTGGACCAATTTGTTGAAAATTAATTTGGAATAATTTTCCCCAATATTTTATGCCTTGGCCGAATGTGTATTGAATTTTGGATTCTTGGAATTTTTTGATTTTGATTCATTGGATGAGTTAGAATCATGTAGGATAATGTTAATTTGAAACTAATTGGATTGGATTTTGAATTGAACATAAAACCCCAAAATCTTCATGTTGGCCGAATAGGTATATGCCCTAATGTCTTGGCAATTTTGATTTTTGAACAATTGGATGTGTTGGAAATCATTTAGGATGTTGATTTAATGTCGATTGTGGGTTTGATTGGATTGAAACCAAATCGGACACAAAATCCCTCCTTGGCCGAGAGCATTAAAGCATGTAATGGGTTTGATTTTTTTCATTTATGTGTTGGACATGTGATGATGATAATGAACATGATTAATTGAACTAATTTGGTTTTTTAGAAATATTGATTTGGGTGATTAATCATGTAATGCACTTTAGGTAATTAAATTACGAAATTGGATTTGTGTAATTTAATGAATTAGGCCTTTAAATTGGATTTGGGCTTATTAAGTTGTAATTGGGCTTATTGGGCTTGATTTTATCAAGATGGGTTTAGGCCAAATGGATTGGATCCAATTGGGCCCAAAACCACTACCATAAAGCCCAAATGCAACTTATAAACCTTTAAAGTTTAATTGGGCCTAATGGGCCTAAATTTATTTCTGGGCTTATGGGGTTACTCCTTGATTGGGCTTTGGTTGCCGAAGCCCACGCCTTAAAGAAATTAATTAAAGCCCATTAGACTTGAATTGAATTGACGTTGGACGTTAATCGGGCTTTGAGACCCGAAGCGATTAAATTTGGAATTTAAGTCGTTAAAGGTTTATTAAATAAAGTGTAATATTTAATTTGGAATTGAATAGTGAATTAGTATTAAATACATGTTAAATTGGATTTAATGATGTAGTTTAATTTAATTCATAAATTCGTACTTTGAGTACTTATTCGCAAAAACGAGTTTGACTCGAGCAAAATCAAATCGTTGTTTGAACATTGGATGATCACATAATTAATTTGATTAGATTGATTGATAGCATGCTTATGTGTGAATACGTGGTTGTGATGAATGAATAATGTATATCGGATGGATATTAGTTGGGTGGGGGCAATTTTGGAAATTGTTGTAATAAATTCGATTTATTAAATTGGACCTGCGTGTCCAGCCTTATCACCTCTATTCTCTTTGTATTCTCTTCTCACCTATTCCCCTCAATGTAAATGAGGTTTCTTTAGAAGTGTAGTGTAACGGGTAGAAGTAATACAAGTGCTAGCTTGAGTGAGAAAGGGAGAGTGATGAGTGGTATTTATATCACTATTTCCCACTCATTTGACCTAATGTTTTGTATTGTTTCTCGAGATTTATGAACGTTTTGATGTGTTTTATTGTTATTTTGCAGATAAATAAAGTTTGGACAGCACTGGAGGCAATTTGGGGCAAAACCGGACAAAAATGCGTCAACAGGGATATTTTCGTCTTTTTCGCGTCGCGCCGCCCAGACATTCCGCGTCGCGACGCCCAGCGTGAGCCGAATTTGCTAACATGCGCCTGGTCAACGGTCAACAATTTGAGAAGTTTTGACTTTGCTAAAATGAGCCGTGCCACGTGTCACCATCACATCCCATCTGCTAAAATGCGCCGTGCCACGTGTCATCATCATATGCTGCCGACACTCAGAGTTGACACGTGTCGCCTCGTCATCAGCCACATCATTGGTCAACAAGTCAACCTTGTCACGTGTCATGCCACATCATCGTCCACGTCAGCAGGTCAACCGAGTCAACATGCCACGTCAGCCTCAGCCAATCACAACTTGACACGTGTCGCCACGTGTCGCAATCCTATTGTGCCGACAAATGCAACACACGCCTACGCCACGTCAGCGCCACGTCAGCGCCACGTCATCAATGACGTCATCACAATAATTGTGTCTTAGCCGCCTTGCCACGTGCCGCCTTCTCACCATGCCACGTGTCGCATTCTCAGCATGCCACGTTTTCACTGTACCCAGCGTCGCGACGCTAGTGCAATTTGGGCGTCGCGACGCTGGAGCAAAAATTCCTATAAATACCGCGCGAATTTTCATAATTCAGTGTGCCTTTCTCTCTCTCATCTCTTTGATGAAGAGAGAGTTTCTCTCTCTAAAAAATATTTTTTTTTTATTTTTTTTATTTTTTTAGTTTGTAATTTATTTTAATTACTTTTGTAATAATAGTAATTTAATTTTTACTTTTTACTTTTTACAGTTTTTACTATTCACCATGTTGAAGTAACTTTTTCAGCTAGGGTGAAAGGTAATTCTTCTACTATTGCTATTTAGATTAATCTCCCTTAAAAATAATATATTAACTATTTAAAATATTGACTTAATAAGGAATACCGCTATATTGGTCGGTTGGTAATTTAATTTTAATCTGTTTTAAACCTGATTAATCCGGATACCGCCAGATTGGTCGGTTGGTAATATTATCACAAGTTTATATATTATTTTATGGGAGATATCTAAATTAGTAGTAGTAAAAGTAATTCCTTTTACCTTAGCATTTTATTTTATTGTAATTTATTTTTCAGCTTTTTACTTTATGTCTTTTACTTTTATGTATTTACTAGTCCTAGTTATGTGTTAGTTTTCTGAGGTTGTGATGACTTTTAATATCACCGGTTTATAAGGGATTATTTTATAGTTGGGTAATTTAAAGGTTTATTTATTGAGTCTTAATCTTAATGCTTTTTTAATAACTGGCCATTAATAAAATTGATATGGTAAATCTAAAATGAACTAGACATAGGGATTTTAGGTTTCAGCCTTAGACTTAATAGCCCACGATCTTCCTTGAGGATAGATAACCCTTTAATAGATTTCCTTACAGGATAGGAATATACCTGTAGGGCGGGGGTAGCCATAATTGGAACTTAAACTTAATGAATCCAGGTAATGTGGTTGACATAGGAATATGGTTCAATTGGGTTAAACTGGGTATTTGTGTCTGACCATCGACAGAGGCTTACACATAATTTAGTGTTCCAGGTTAATAAATCAATATATTACCAACTTTAAGATAACCACTTCATCTTTAAAATGATATTAAAGAAATCACAACCCTAGATCTTTGTTTCTTTTGTTATTTTCCTTAATATTTTCTTTGTCTTTTTATTTATTTATTTATTTTGTAAAACCACTTTCAACCAATCAAGCAATCAATTCCATTCTCCCCTTTAATTAGATATTTGTAAATAAATAGATTCAACAATTAATAACAACAGTAGGAATTAAGTTCTCGTGGGATCGATATTTTTATACTACTTGAACGATACGTGCGCTTGCGTTATACGTGTGTGTTTACGCCGGTCAAGTTTTTGGCGCCGTTGCCGGGGACTTATATTTCTTGAGTTATTAATTTTGAAGCTATCTAATTTACTTGTATCTAATTTTCTTTATTTTTATCTGTAATTTTTATTTCTTTCTTTTGATTTCAGGTGACTTACAAATGGAACATTACTGGGAGATTGAAAGATTACGTGCTTTACAAGAAAATACACCCAACATCTGGGAGCAACAGTCCGGTTTTCTGAGGCCTGTTGTTGAGCCCAATGATTATCACTGGATACCAGAATCAAACAATACTACATTTGCTCATCAGAACTCAATGTGGAGATGTGACATATGTAATGGTGACCACCCAAGCGATTATTGTGAATATAACTACCATCCAGGGTGGCAGAACTATCAAGATCCTTCATGGTACGAAGAACCATCACATTTCACAGAATCACATTTTCCATCTTATCCACCATCTTCCTTCGATCCTTATCAACAACCAGAACCATCAGAGGAAGATCAATTGATTCACATGTTCAAGGAACAAGCAGCTCAATTTAATGCACAAGTTCAGAGTCAAACAGAATCCATACAGAGAATGACAGATCAGATCAGACAATTAACAGAAAACCAGAACTTTATACCTCAAGAACCATTCTCAGATGACACTAATGAAACCTTCGAGTACCAATCATTTTATAATGACATTTCAACAAAGGAGGAGGCTGAGCAGTATCAACAATCAGAGGTATCAGTTCAGGAACTTGAACCGGCAAAGTCTCGATTTGATTTCTATTATTCAGATTCTGATGAAGATGAAGCTGAACTGTTTGCACCAACTGAACCAATAATTGAGGATGGAATTCTGTGTCCTCAAAATCCAGATCTTGGAAAATGCCTTGCAACGATGTTTGAAGAAGATCTTCCTGAACCATCCAATCCAGTCATATCAGAGGATGAAGACCTAAAATCTAACATTTCTTTTCATTCTCAGGTTGACAATTTTGAAATATGTATTTCACAGATGACAGATGAAGAACTAAATACAGAAATTTTAAAATACATCTGTGAAGAAACGGTGGAGCAAAAAGAAGAGCAAATAGAGGAGCAATTGTCTGACCTTAATAAAGATCCAGAGCATTCAGGAAAAACATCGCTGTGTTGGGGAGTACAAATCAAAGATATCACCCAGAAGTTTGACAGAATGGAACTTCCATTCCAAGTCAAGCACCATACAAGACCTCCTGATTTTCTTTCTTTCTTTTCAGGTACTACTGGAGCAACAAAGATTAAAAAGGTGGCACGAGCACTGAATGAGACAAAACTCATTTTGCCACTTTACCGTTGGAAGAGACCCTTCAAAAGCAACGCTCACGGGATTGTCTTTAATCGGACATCCAAAACGACATTGAAACCTCCTTGACAAATAGATTTTAGTCACGTCTGGCTGAAGACGAAAAATTCAGCGCTAGCAGGGAGGCAACCCATGCAATTTGTTGTAATTTATTTTTCATATTGTGTGAACTTTTTAATTTTGTGTGTTATTTTTGTAGGGAAAGGCTTAAACGAAGCATTTTAAGACAGAAGGAATTGTGTTTGGCAAGCAAATATAAGAAACAATTCATTAGCGATGGCTGAATAAAGAATGAAATCTTGAGACGCATTCTAATGAATTTATACTAAACGAGTGGCGTATTGCATACACAATTCCGTTACCTTAATTATTGCTTTGATTCGCTTTTCTGTTGTAATTATCTTTATTTTCGTAGACAGGATCCAGACTTTTTGACCTTTCACGATTTCTTTTGTTGTTTAGCAAACAAACGTCCTCTGGAAGATACTTCTGCTATTATTACTCACCCTTTTTCAGGTACTATAAATTCAGCCCGTCATTGCACTTTTAAAGGCATCCTAAGTTGAGAAAAAAAAAATACATAGAAAAATGGAAGCCACCTCAAGAAGACGAGTTGAAAACATTTGTGTGTTTTGCGGTAGTACTGTTGGTACTAAACCACAATACATAGAAGCAGCACAGGAGTTGGGTCGAGTATTAGCTGCAAGGAATATGCACTTAATATATGGCGGAGGAAATCTTGGATTAATGGGGATCGTTTCAAAGGCCGTACAGGATGGAGGCAGTCATGTTTTGGGAATCGTCCCAAAACCCTTGGCAGAGGCAAATCTTATTGGATCATCAAACGGAGAGGAATTAATCGTATCAGGTATGTCTGAACGTTTGGTAGAAATGATTAATCGTGCTGATGCTTTTATTGCTTTGCCAGGTGGTTTGGGTACATTGGAGGAAATTTTTATTGTACTATCTTGGGCGAACCTGAACATACACCAGAAACCAATTGGTCTGCTTAACGTTGATGGCTTTTATGATTTTCTTTGTGTGTTTCTTGATGATGCCCGGAGAAATGGATTCATTTCAAAACCTATGAAAGAACTCATCTTCACTGCCAGACTTGCTCCAGATCTAATTGACCAACTTATAGCCTATGAACCACAAGTTGACCCTATCCTATCAAAAATAAATTGGTCTGAGGACGATCGTGGTAAGAGGCGTCGAATTAATCTGGATCTTAACCTTTAATTTCCTGTAGATTTCAGCTAACCAGGTACAACCTTCTAACTCTCCTTTTACTGTTTAAGACATTGGGGACAATGTCTCATTTAGGTTTGGGGGAGGGATTTAGTTGATTAGTACGGATTTAGTTGATTAGTACCTTGTTTTTAGTTTGTATGTTGTTTTTATTTTTAGTCCAAAATTTTTCGAAAAATACAAAAAAAAAAATTGAAAAATTTTCAAAAATTACAAAAATATTTTGCATTTTCGTATTTCTGTTTTGACTAAAAAGGTGAAATTGGTAAGAGGTAGCTGAGTAAGGAGTTTTCACTCCTGATACGTATCTCAAACCATTTATTTTGAAACAAGTTAATTTTTGTTTATTTCCTTTTTAATTATTTAATTTGTGAATTCTCCTTAACACTGACTAAAATGGATCTTCATATGTTCAGTTGACAGGTATTATGAACTTACATGGAAACATACGGACATGAGCTAAAATTGAAAAGTTTGTAATATTCAGTGCTATAGTTTAATTGGAGGAAGCATCTCTGAATAGTGATGGAGTAAAAAAAAAAAAATAAAAAAAAAATAAAAAAAAAAAAAAATCTGAGATCCGAGTTATTAAGTCTGTAAGGGTGTTTTAACACCTAGTACCCTAAAACCAACTGGTTTGGGAGTCATTGGCCCAAAGCTCGTTACATGGATCAAAGATGCTGCAAAAATATATATATCTGAAGTCTGAGTAATTAAGTTCGTAGGGGTGTCTTAACACCTGGTGCCCTAAAGCCAACTGGTTTGGGAGCCACCGACCCAAAGCTCGCTACATAGACGGAAGGTATTGTATATAAATAAAAAATAGAAAAAAAATCAAAGAAAAAATCAAAAAAAAAAAATCAGAAAAATTATTCCATTGCTACAAAAAAAGGTGTGAAATCTGATAGAACTTTAGGACAAAAATATTACTCTCTTATCAACTGCACTTATGACTGTTGTGGGCAAAAATGAAATGATTAATATTTTGTTGGCTGTGTATATGGAGAATGGTAAAAACAATCGGAGAATTTACTTATTCGGTAATTTAGAAAGAAACAAAACAACTAGTAACTTGGAGTACAATTTTCACCTGATTAGTCACTAACTTTCTTTATTCTCTTTTCGCTTGTCTTTTTGCTTTTGTGTGCATTAGTTTTACTAACTTTTTTCTTTTGTAAAATGTTTGTGGGTATCATTGCTGTAAACCCTCACGAGACTACAACTCGTCCACTAGGGACACCTAGGGGTTTAAAGGCTTGTTGCATATGCTAAATGCAACCGTGATCCCTACGAAAATGGCTTAGTTAAATTTTGTTATGTTATTTTATTTTGTATTTTGCTCGATGACTAGCAAAATGTTAGGTTTGGGGGTGTGATGAGTGGTATTTATATCACTATTTCCCACTCATTTGACCTAATGTTTTGTATTGTTTCTCGAGATTTATGAACGTTTTGATGTGTTTTATTGTTATTTTGCAGATAAATAAAGTTTGGACAGCACTGGAGGCAATTTGGGGCAAAACCGGACAAAAATGCGTCAACAGGGATATTTTCGTCTTTTTCGCGTCGCGCCGCCCAGACATTCCGCGTCGCGACGCCCAGCGTGAGCCGAATTTGCTAACATGCGCCTGGTCAACGGTCAACAATTTGAGAAGTTTTGACTTTGCTAAAATGAGCCGTGCCACGTGTCACCATCACATCCCATCTGCTAAAATGCGTCGTGCCACGTGTCATCATCATATGCTGCCGACACTCAGAGTTGACACGTGTCGCCTCGTCATCAGCCACATCATTGGTCAACAAGTCAACCTTGTCACTTGTCATGCCACATCATCGTCCACGTCAGCAGGTCAATCGAGTCAACATGCCACGTCAGCCTCAGCCAATCACAACTTGACACGTGTCGCCACGTGTCGCAATCCTATTGTGCCGACAAATGCAACACACGCCTACGCCACGTCAGCGCCACGTCATCGCCACGTCATCAATGACGTCATCACAATAATTGTGTCTTAGCCGCCTTGCCACGTGCCGCCTTCTCACCATGCCACGTGTCGCCTTCTCAGCATGCCACGTTTTCACTGTACCCAGCGTCGCGACGCTAGTGCAATTTGGGCGTCGCGACGCTGGAGCAAAAATTCCTATAAATACCGCGCGAATTTTCATAATTCAGTGTGCCTTTCTCTCTCTCATCTCTTTGATGAAGAGAGAGTTTCTCTCTCTAAAAAATATTTTTTTTTTATTTTTTTTATTTTTTTTAGTTTGTAATTTATTTTAATTACTTTTGTAATAATAGTAATTTAATTTTTACTTTTTACTTTTTACAGTTTTTACTATTCACCATGTTGAAGTAACTTTTTCAGCTATGGTGAAAGGTAATTCTTCTACTATTGCTATTTAGATTAATCTCCCTTAAAAATAATATATTAACTATTTAAAATATTGACTTAATAAGGAATACCGCTATATTGGTCGGTTGGTAATTTAATTTTAATCTGTTTTAAACCTGATTAATCCGGATACCGCCAGATTGGTCGGTTGGTAATATTATCACAAGTTTATATATTATTTTATGGGAGATATCTAAATTAGTAGTAGTAAAAGTAATTCCTTTTACCTTAGCATTTTATTTTATTGTAATTTATTTTTCAGCTTTTTACTTTATGTCTTTTACTTTTATGTATTTACTAGTCCTAGTTATGTGTTAGTTTTCTGAGGTTGTGATGACTTTTAATATCACCGGTTTATAAGGGATTATTTTATAGTTGGGTAATTTAAAGGTTTATTTATTGAGTCTTAATCTTAATGCTTTTTTAATAACTGGCCATTAATAAAATTGATATGGTAAATCTAAAATGAACTAGACATAGGGATTTTAGGTTTCAGCCTTAGACTTAATAGCCCACGATCTTCCTTGAGGATAGATAACCCTTTAATAGATTTCCTTACAGGATAGGAATATACCTGTAGGGCGGGGGTAGCCATAATTGGAACTTAAACTTAATGAATCCAGGTAATGTGGTTGACATAGGAATATGGTTCAATTGGGTTAAACTGGGTATTTGTGTCTGACCATCGACAAAGGCTTACACATAATTTAGTGTTCCAGGTTAATAAATCAATATATTACCAACTTTAAGATAACCACTTCATCTTTAAAATGATATTAAAAGAAATCACAACCCTAGATCTTTGTTTCTTTTGTTATTTTCCTTAATATTTTCTTTGTCTTTTTATTTATTTATTTATTTTGTAAAACCACTTTCAACCAATCAAGCAATCAATTCCATTCTCCCCTTTAATTAGATATTTGTAAATAAATAGATTCAACAATTAATAACAACAGTAGGAATTAAGTCCTCGTGGGATCGATATTTTTATACTACTTGAACGATACGTGCGCTTGCGTTATACGTGTGTGTTTACGCCGGTCAGAGAGATTTGATCTAGGATCAATGTGTTAAGTATCCATCCGCATATCATTATTATTTTATTTCATATGCGCTTTATTATGTATTTAGAATGCATGTTTAAGGGTGTATGATGATGAGACCTAAACAAAGATAATTAAATTGGTAGCCAATTTGCACGCGAAAAGCCCTCATCAAATATCATGCGTCTTTTCCTTCCATTGAGTGATTCTTGCTCAAGATCCTAGATTGGCATGGGTTGTTGGCCAAAGTCAAGCCCTTGTCCGTCGAAGATGTGTTTGAATCACGAGGCTTTGTTCCATATTGGTGTCTTGTCCAAGTTGTGGTTTGTTGGCCAAAGTCAAGACCACTTCTTGTCCAACGACATTGATTACGAAGCTTCCATGGTCAATGGGTTCGCGCTTGACTGGGATCATTAGGTTTGTTGTGCCAAAGCCAAGGCCTAGTTGATTAAGAGGAAAAAGGTTATGGTATATATTAGATATATAGGCATATATAAGATATATGTTTCGGACTTGGATGTCCACCTACTGGATCTAGGTGTTGGATGAGATCCAATTGATCTTCGAGATCTACCTAGTTAATTATCATACAATTTGTTGGCCAAAGTCAAGATTGTGTGATATTTAACGGGATCCTAGCCCACTAGGAAACACGGTTTCCCGAGTACTCGACAGAGGGTTAGAGGCTCGATGAAAAATAGTGGGAGACAAGAATTGAATTTGCAATATTCGTTCAATTACTCGCCATACGCGCTCAAACAAATATCACTCGTCATATATTAAATGTTAGTTGGACTATTATTTAAATTGTTGTTTTAATATTTATAGTTGATTATATATAATTGGATTATATTAATCAATATATTTGAATTAATTAATTTCAGTTTACAGTTGATTTTATAATTGGATTATAGTAATCAATGTAATTGAGGTTAATTAATTTGGATTATATTTGATTATATAGTTGGACTATTATAATCATTATAATATATAGTACCACTAATAATTGATTAAATAGTTGGACTATTGAAATCAAGAAAGAATTGAAAAGTTGGATATTTAAAATATAATCTTGGATTAAATATTTTAAATGATTTAATTTTCAAATTGGGAATAAATAATAGGTTACTTTATTTGATAAAATAACTTATTATACCTTAAAGCCCAAAATTAAGCAAAATAAGTAGAGCATAAAATCTTTGGAAGATTTATGTGATGATGACTTTAGTGCTTAATTTAATATACTTGTCATAAATCTAATTTTAGATTTAATAAGTATTAAAATTGCAATAAATAATTCTTGGAGAATTAATTGACTATTCTAGAGGAGAAAAAGTCAAAGTTTGCAATTGGGCATGTAGCACGAGGTGCACATCGTTTCGATATTCTAAAAACCCAAGGCTTGGCCTAAGGTTCCTAAAATATTGAAAAGGATAATTGACATATCCCATCGTGACTACCATTTGGATATGACAGACACGAAGGAATTAAAGAAAGGGCAAGGCTCTTACTTTAAAAATGATTGTCAAAGTTATGTTCACTATTAGTATTGAAATTAGATTTTAAATACTTAGTGTGGTACATAAAATATATGTATTGATGTTCAGAATCTGCTTTGAGCAGGATACTGACTTCAAGCTGAGATTGCTCTGCGAATCGGAAACGGGACGAAAGTCACTGTTTCGACCGTAGATACCTAAGTTTAGGAACTACCCTTCGGGTGTGTACTTAAATTAGGAACTGTTATAAGGTAACTAGTTTGACTAGAGACATTATCTTTATATCAGTGTTTAATCCATTGTGGATAAACCTTTATATTTTAGAACACTAAAGTGTTTCATTATATAAAGATGATATTAAGATAAACACATTAGATGTGAATAACAGAATTTATATTTTGAATATAATTAAAATCTCAAACATATAGAATGACAAATAAATAGCTCAAATTGATTTGATCAAGTAGAGACTTATATGTGGCATTGTAGTCTAGGACAGAATTAAACAAGACTCGTATATCCGCACTTTTGAAGAGTGGGTACTAGGACTGATTTGACTATTCAAATAAAGTCTACGAATCTAGTTTGTTAGGTAAAGTACCTAAAACACTGTTTACTTGGTAATAGTGTAAGTGCCACCGATCTGTTAGCCCTATTCATGGTGAAGTTAGTGGGCCCATCTCTAGCTAGGCTAGATGTGAACATGAATATTTCGTGACCTTAACGGATGTGGCATCACGTTGTGGTTATGTGTTTCTTTTGAAGAACACAAATCGGAAACTATTAGAGTTTCGTCACGAAGTAGATAAACAGATCGACTATAGTATTCTGCCGTCTCGGTAAGACCGTAATGGAAAATACTTAAGCAGTAAGTTTCAAATATACATGAAAGAGTATAGTATTCTTTCAGATGAGGACTCCTCCCGAGACACGTCAGTTTGACGGTGTGTCTAAACTAAAAACCGAATTTTGTTGGACATGATAAGGTTTATCACGAGTCGCTCTGAGCTATCATTTCCTTCAGCATGATATGTATTTACAGTGCAAAACTTATTTAGAATAAGGTTCCATATAAATCTGTTTGACAGATTTCATATAGGATATGAACAGGAAAGAAACAGGGTTTCTCATTCCTAATAATTTGAGTATGCCGGGCATAACGTTTGGATGATACCAAACTAATGACCCAAATTGGATAAGTGCCATATATAGGTTATCCTAAGGGAAACCATAAGTATAGTACTTATATATCTCACATGAGAACAATATGATTGTTACTCACCATGAGGTTTTCCTAAGAGGAACACCGATATGCAGTGGTCAGTGGGAGGATAGTGATACTCGATGAAAAATCGGAGTAATACTATTCAAGGCACGAAGTCCTTAATGGAACACATATAGTTCATCAAGGATGAGACTATATCATTAATCTTTGAATACACAAGAACCTAATAGATCAGAGAGAGTCAGAAAACAACCTAGGGTATGGGTTTCTGATCTCACCTCATAAAGATGTCAATCTTATGGAGGTATATCAGTCGACTACGTACGAGGAAGTGATACAAGGTATCAACTCCCTTTTATGGTAAAGTGCCATGAGTCTGAAATGGATTCCATATATAACAACTATGTTTGGATACTAGTTGTTGTACCGTAAGGCATTGTGCCTATTGGTACAATGTAAGTCTTCAAGGAAGACATACATGGACGGCAACATACCAACGTACAAAGCTAGGCTTATGACGGAAAGGTATCGTTATCAACATTGTGTTGATTACGGTTCAACCTTTTACCTGTTGCCATAGTAAATCCATTTTGATGATGCTTGTTGATACTGCATATTTCATTTATGAAATGTGTCAGTTAAAGATAAAAATCGCCTTCCTGAAAAGGAAACCTTTTGGAGGATGTTTTCAACATCCTGACGATTTTGTATAACCGACAAACAAGGTTTGCGGGTTATTCGATCCATGTTTGGATTGATGTAAGCATTAGGTTCTTGGAACTATCATTTTGAAATAATCATAATGGTTTATGATTTGACTCAAAACGAAATGATTCTTGTGTATATAAGGAGGTTAGTGGGAGAGCACTGATAATGAAATTCCCATAAAGCAATCGGTGAAAGCTTGGCTTTCATAAGAAATTCTCCGTAGAATTCTGGGGAGTAACAACCTTTATTCAAGGAATAAAGATCTACTGGGATAGATTTGGAGTTGTTAACACTCTCTGGGAAATTGTACATTTAAAATGTACTTGATATGGTGCCACATACGCTTTGAGCAAATGGAGTCACAATCAGGACAATCCAAGCGATAGTCACTGGATTGAAGTTAAGGACATCTATTAGTATCTTAGAGAACTAAAGATGTTGTCTAAAACTATGGAGAAGGAGAACTTGAAGTGACTGGGATCACTGCCGCAAGTTTCCAAACAGTTAAATACTGCGGTACTATAAAGTTTGAATAACGGGACAGTGAGCTGGAAATCTTCCGAGCAAGATACTGTTGCCGAATTAACAACAAATGCGGATTATTGCTGCAGCTGAGGCAGCAATAGAAGCCATTTGGGTCGAAAATAAATCTAATTAGATTAGATATAGTTCTGTTAGCAGCTGAGCTAGGCGTCAGCACAAGGCTAAAGAATTAAAGGTCTCATCGACGATCCAGATATATACTTCTATATTCATCTGATTCGTTCGGATCATACATCGTGGCGATGTGGTGATCGTATAAATCGCGTCAGACGATAATCATGAAAATCCGCTGACGAAAACCTTTTCTCAGCAATTTGAGCGAACCGTACATAGTTCGGGTGTACGACACTTGAGTGACTGGCTATGTGCCAAGTGGGAGATTGTTAGATAATATGACCCATAGCGTCATTATTTGTACAGATCATAGTGTTGTTGTACAAATTAACTATGTGACAAGGAAATTGCACTCTCATCATTTGGATTAGATCACCATAGATGTATAAATGAAGAGAGGTCCATATGATTAGTTCCTGGATTGAGAATGATATGAGACAGTATCAGTCCGCGAAGGATTAATCATTAAATATCCCTAGTCGTAGTATTATCGAGACTGGACATCGATAATGCGGAATAGGCTAGTATTGCACTTGTGCGCGTTGTGAGGGCACAACGGCATAGTTCTCATATATTTAAGTATAGGATACTTATGCAAGTGCGATAGGAGGTTGTGTTTCACCGATGGTACGGGAAACAGCTTCGCTCTGGATAGACCCCTCGGAATCCCATTGGTATTATGACTATGTGTCTATGGGAGTCCGACATCAGGGTAGGTGTATTTGGTCTTAACCTGAGACTTACACTGCTAATGCTTACGACAATCAATATGCTTTAGTTGAGGTCGTCCAGGGCTGTAACAGGTTCTGTGTACGCCAATGCTGGGTATATTGAGAATCGTAGAGTATTGGGTGTGATGTCAAGACAGAAGTATCACTCCAGTCATAGTGGAGATGATGTCACGCAGGATACGGTATTAGTACTCTTAAGTGCTGGCCAGCCATCGGGATATTATGACAAGGTCATGTATATCCGATTAAAGAGACTAGTTACCAGACATCCGACATGTGCTTCGGACGGGGCAGACACTTATCCAGCCCCAGCCCTAGCACGTGACTATCCGATACTGGGCCGATATACACAATACTTAGTAGACTACGCCTGATATAGATCCTTAGATATTCTTATAAGAATATGTCCGGAGAATTGGGTAGGCTTGGTGCTTTGCTAGAAGCCAACCTTATCTCGTAAATCGGTAGAACGTAGTACTTGGTACGTACGTGATTTGGATACTCCGACGACCGTATTTACTGCCAACATATCCGGGGATCTCATGGGTCGCTTCCCAGTGATCCACCGATGACGCATGACTCGCACATTTATTAATCTGGGATTAATTTGATGAGAGAGAAAATTAATCTAGGATTAATTACGGAGATATTTTATCTAGGATAAAATATCGTCTAAAGAGAGAAAACGATTAATTCGGAATTAATCGATTAAATTAATATATTCGATATATTAAATGAAATTGGATTTCGACGCGGAATTGAAATTGGATTTTAATTCGGGCGAACGAATTAGTTTAGAATTAATTCATTAGCGACGTGAATAGTGAATTCGCTAGGCGTAATCATTTAATTACGACGCGACAAAAAATTCGCTAATTGAGAATTAGTGAACCCGAGCCCGAGTGTGATTGCGAGCGCATTCGTATTTCGAATTTGAGTGCGGCAACGCAAGTCACATCAAGCGTCAAATCATTCATCACATCAAGCGTCAAATCAAATGTCACTTTGAGTGATGTGATTGATTGATGTGATTGATTGATTGAAAGACACACATCACTTTATTAAAGTAAAATGAATAGTTGATGTGTGTGGTTGAAATAGTGAAAGTTGGTGGGAGCATTTACCATTTAATTATTAGATTTTTTATTTGGTAAATACTTTACATATTTTATGGAAAAATATATAAACCTTTTTGGAAAAGATTTCACCAATTTTTTACACACTTTTCCCTCTCTTTCTCATCATCATGTTTCACGCCCAAATGGGCAGAAAATGCTCACTGGTTTCTCTTGGTTTGGGCGTGAGTTTGGGAAGCAATGTGCTTGATTTTGTGGCAAAATCAAGAAGAGCTAGCACTCCGAGAGACTTGCGAAGGTGGTAGGGAGGTTCACCCATGAGTCGGGAACCATTCGACGAAGATTCGAAGCTCAAAACTTGACTCAAAACTGAAACTGTCAAGGCAGTGGACTGCACTGCAGTTGCGTTTTTGCAAGGGAAAAAATCAATTTTGTTTGTTGCCGATTCGTCTCAACCGATCGATGTGAGTATTCCGCTACCTCCTTTGATGTATTCACACATGTATTTCATTGCTTGTTTGATCTTGGGACCTAGATATAAACCTAACAGATATAGAATTGGTAATTTGAAGTTCAAATAAATTGGGTTGAGCAATGAGTTTGTATTGGAAGTGATTATGGAAAAATTTTGGGTGATGGATGAGCATGGAGCAGCAAAGCAAAATCTTGAAAATTTACTTCGCGTCGCGACACAAAAGAGCTGTGCATCGTGACGCACAAGAGAAAAATGGGTGCTTGCTTCTCGTCGCTGCGTGCCGCGACACGCAAGGAGTTTTGTCGCGACGCGTGGTATAACTTATTCCCAAAACAGTTCAAACCATCTCAGATCCACCTTAGCATGTTAGAGACCACCCTTAGGGTCTCGTATCAGTTCACATACATATATTACATCTTATTCCAAGCATATTAAACTAAGTAACTAGATCACGGACTTGAATTGAGAAAGTTTAGCCTAGTTCTGAAATTCATCTCATGGTTGTAATCTAATCAAGTTACCATTTATAGACCATTGCAGGAATCACATTATCCTTCGACGAAGTGATATAGCACCAGCCAGATTCCTTACCGTGAGTGGACACTACTCTTTTAAAATTGATTCTCATTTTGTTATTGTTACCACAGACTTACTTTTTATGCTTTAGGGCGATAGCTCATTTTTATTACAGTTATTACATAAAAGTTCATGATTTAAGTTATATTTGAGAAAGAAATGATTTAAGAACTTGAGTTTTATGTTTTTCGGGACATGGGAAAAAAAACCCACCCCAGTATGTAACTTGATACAGTTTGGAATTGATGGACAGAGAACATGTGCACATGTAGAGGATTGGGGGGATGGCGATACGTAACGCCCCCAGATCCTAGTTCAAGGCAAGTGGGATGGCGATACATAAAGCCCATATACCCTAGTTTCAGAGCTTGGAGGGTAGCATAGATCCGTACCCCCAGTTCTAGTTTAGTGGCTTGGGGGACGCTGATACTGTTGGGGTTTTTAAGGGGCAGTACGGGTAACACAGCGGAACGCGGAAAATCAAAATTTTCCCATTTCAAAAATATTTCTTGAACAATTAAAATAAACTTATTTATTTTAATTACTCAATACTTAAAATCTGAAATTTTTACCCAAGAAATCATTTTTCTTATTAATTACCGTAAATGCCAAAAACTTTCCATTTCAATTATTTTAGTCCTCAGTTGTTCAAAACAAACTTAGGTGATTTCCAATCACAACCAAAATGATTTGCACATCAAATATACATGAAAAACAAAATTCTGAAAACTTTTTCCAGATTTTTCAATAATTACAGAATTGCCCCAAAACTTTACATTTTGATCATTTTGGTCCTTAAATTGTCAAATATAATTTTGAATGATTCCAAATCAGTACCAAAGTGATTTTAACATGCCATACACATCAAATTATAAATTGCAACTCAAACCCACAATTTCTTATAAATTGCCGTGAGCACCTCCAATTTTCCAACTTGTGCATTTTAGTCCAATCTTGTTCAAAACAACTCAAGATGAAATCCATATATACATCATTACACAACACATATATGAAAATCCCTAAATTTGGAAAGGGTATAGACCCTAATTTTATAAAAACATCAATATGATCAAATTACACCAAATTAAACAAATCAAATGTTTCAATCAAGTCTCTACCACACCAAACAAGTCTCACCACTTTGAAATAACTCTAGAACAATTCTAGGTCATCAATGAGTGGCCCAATAACTCTAGAATGGCAACAAGATCATCAAATGATCAAAAGAATGCTTAATAACAACTTATAAGCTTTCTTTAAGTATCATACATATAAACACCCATGATCAAAACTTACAAACCACTTATTACAAGATTAAGAGAGAATAAAAAACGTGTGACCAAACTATGTTGAAGCTAGGAACCCTAGAAACATTTTTCTAGTAGAAGAAAAGTTGAAAAACCTACTTTATCATCAAGTTTTCTTCAAATCTTTCTCAAGCTCCATTTTTTCTCTCAACCCTTTTTCTTGTGATATTTGGAGGCTTCACCAAGGTTGAAGAAAATGAAAAATATAACACTTTATATATGTAGGGTATTGGCCGAAATTTGTTTTAAAAAAAGAAAAAAGATATTTTCCAATTTAATCAAAATTAAACAAATATCTTAGAAGTCAAAATCAATTTGACAACCATTTCTTTTAAATCAAAGTCAACAATATACACTTGTTATTCATTTCCCATCATTATCATTTGGAAAGATATTTACATTTTAATTACTTTTATTATTTAACAATTAAATTATTAATTAATTAATTAAAAATAAATATCTCAAATATATGTATTATATTTACTTTAAATATCTCAAATATATATATTAATTATATATGTCAAATATCATAATTTGACAATTAATTAATGTGTATTTAATAATATCAAATATTAAATACAAATACACGCTAATTAGGAAATGACGGTTCAGCCCTTAATGCATTTATCTTTCGTTTAACAGTTAAAGGATTTATAAATAATCACCATTATTTATAATAGTCGCCCTAGTACTCTACGAGTATATTTCATTAGTGAGACTCTCTAGATTCATGCATATCCGTCACGAAATCAAATCTCGTGTCCATAATCTACCCACCCGTAAATTATGACGACCACTGATAAACTAGTTGAATCATACAGGTCGAGGTCATTGCATACATATAATCCATCCGTCACAGGTATCCGGATTATCCCAAAGATATAGATATAAACGTCAAATCTCTATATGTATAATCCCGTCGACGTATCTATTAGCAATCTCTAAATAACACTCGGAACTTACTTCCGAAGTATACCATGGCCATGGATTTAACAGATTCCTAATCACATATTGACTACTCATGCTCTGTACACAGAACTGACAGATCTTATCTTGACACACACAGGATATCCTGAGGATCGATCCACACCCAACGAACAGGCGGAGGTCTGATCTAAATAGATCAGTGACGTGACTGCCATCTAAGTGTGGAGGATGTCTCTGTTGGGGTTGCTGCTCAGAGCGCCAATTCCCGGTTGTATTTTTGTTAAATACTTCTGTAAAACATTATTATTATGAATAATATATGCAGTTTCTATAATATAATCTATCTTTCTATATGGTAAAGACGTAATGACCCTAGAATGATTAGTCATGATACAGTTGCAAAAGCGTCGCAACAGACAATGAGTAGTATCATGACGTTGTCATTCTCAGACAGTTCCTGGTCAAGGTTTACACTACTTGGTCAGTATAGTAAACCCGTTGAGACCGGTACATGTCGTATACTGGAATATATGATTCCAATGGTTTCTCAATGAACCATAAGTCTTGGAGACTAGTATAGACGTGTAGGTGTTTATAGCGGATAAACACTGAACGACTCACCGAAGATTCTTAATGGATGGTACACCAGCGTCAATAAGAATCTTTTTGGGTTGAGTAGCACTTGTGATTCTTAGACTTGAGATGCCATTGTGGGCACATGAGACATCTTCTACACTTAGACGGCAGTCACGTCACCGATCTATTTAGATCAGACCTCCGCCTGTTCGTTGGGTGTAGATAGATCCTCAGGGTGTCCTATGTGTATCAAGATAGGATCCGTCAGTTCTGTGTATCAGAGCATAGGTAGTCCATATGATTAGTAATCAGATAAAACCATGGGCCCGTGGTAAAGTTTAGAAGCTAGTTCTAAACATTCTTTTGAGATTGCTAATAGAATAGTCGACTGGATAATCCCGATAGAGATTTGACGTTTACATATATATCTCTGGGATTTATCCGGATACCTGTGACGGAGGAATTATACATTTGCCATTACCTCGACCTGTATGGTTCAGCGTGATTATCCGTGATCGTCATAATCTACGGGTGGATAGATTATGGACACGAAATTAGATTTCGTGACGGATATACCTGAATCTAGAGAGTCTCAATAATGAAACATACTCGTAGAGCACTAGAGCAACATTAATAAATAATATTGATTATTTATAAAGTCGTTTAAAGGTTAAACGCAAGATACGTGCTAAAAGGACTAGATAGTCATTTGGCTAGTTATTGTGTATTTACATTTAATACTTGATTAATTTAAATACACATTAATTAATAGTCAAAATGAGTTATTTGACTTTTATCCTAAATGAATATATGTTTTTAATATTTAATGTAAATATTATACATATATTTAATATATTTGTATTTGATTAATTAATTAATTATTTAATTGTTAAATGATTAAATTAATTAAAATATAAATATCTTATGTTAGGATATTTAAAGTAAATGATGTTAGTTGCTTTTGTTGACTTAAATAAATATCTAATAAAGTTATTATTTAGATATTTAGGCAAGTTGACTAAATTAGCTTGAAATGAAAATGAAATTACAAATCTTATATTTTGTATATGTGAAATTCGGCCAAGGCCTTATTGTTGCAAGTATAAATTTTTTTTCATTTCATGATACAGTTAACCTAATACACTTTACCAAATAAACTCCATTGAAGAAGACTAAAGAAAGCTTGAGAAAAGAAAGACATATCAAAGATAGCTTGGAATTTAGTAAGTTTTTCAAACTTGGTATTAGAGAGGAAATTGTTCCTTAGGTTCTAGGCTTCAACATGTGATGTTCTTAGATTATTTCTTTCTTTATTTCTTTGTGTTTTTGTTGATGGAAGTTTGATAGAAGTGTTGAGCATGTATGGTGAAGGAAGGTTGTGACTATTGTAGTTGTAAACTTTCTTTTAAGGTTTTTGAAACCATGTTGCTAATCTAGAGTTATTGACCCACTCTTAAATGACCTAGATTTGATCTTGAGTTGTTTCATTGTGTTGAGACTTGGATTGGATGGAATAATGATGATTGAAGTAATTGATTTAATGTATTTGGTCTAATTTGTCCAATTTGTGGAAATTGTAAAATTAGGGTTCATGACCAATTCCAAATTTGGGGCTTTTCATATATGTTGTGTATTTGTGTGTGTATATGATGCATATAAAGTTTCATTTTCATTGGATATCATTTGGATGTGTCTTGAAGCATGAAAGTGCAAAATGCACAATTTGGAGCCCAATGGTGCTCTCGGCTTTGGATGAGGAAATTGGGGATTTTGGTTGCTTTGGTGTTTTGATGTTTTGAACATCATAAGTTCATATTGGAAATGATTTAGAATCATTCAAAATTGATTTGATCAATTTCGGACTAAAATGGACAAAATTACAAAGCAAGGGTATTTCGGTAAATTCACCTAAAAATGTTTTATTGAATTTATTTTCATAATTTGATTATTGGAATGTTAAATAAATATGTTTATTTAATTAATCCGAGAAAAATTTTGAAATCTGAAAATTGGATTTTCACCGCTTCCGCTGCGTTACCGGATTCACCCCTAAAAACCCCTACAAAATGGTATCAGAGCGAGTCTGATTCTAGGCCACTTAAAATGATTAGCCTTCATTGAATCAATGTTTAATCATGTTTTCTTGACTTTGTGCATGCTTATTAGGATCTAAACTGGTTAGATTTAGAGTGTATGACACTTAGCGGAAAATCCCTAATAATAAGGTTTAAATGTAATTATGTAATTGATGCATGTTATATGGTCCGTCTTGTCAATACGGTTTATGAATATATCTTTGTGACTACATCCGAGACCGTGCCTCTACTGTGAGGGTGTAGCCGATAAAGATTTATTTATACCGGATGTATATTAGATACTAGGTAAATTCAAGTAAAAGCGGAATTCTGAACGTGCCCTAGCTGTCAGAATTACGTAAGTAACTTGAGTTTATCATTGACGAGTTTAACCTTGGTACGTCTCCTTGTGGGCCTGCCTTCGCAGCGACAACGAGAAACGGCCAGGACCGGTTACTTAGGAGTCATTAGTGAATGATTGACAAATGAGTTGTCTACCTGATGAATATATGTAGGCGAGGCCGTGCCTCTGCTGTGAGCCGAAATATATTCACGGGATCCACTTTTCACTATTAATATTTAATTTAATTATTAAATATTTGTATTCTGTTTTGGGATTACAGTATTGCATGTTTTAGTGGGAGAGGCATATTAGATTAAAAATCCATGATCTAGTTTATGCTTTTGATATTATATGAAACTTCTTAATTTCTGCTAACCGTTTTTCGTGATCTATATGATAGATTGGCGATGGCGGCACAATCCACAAATCAGTTTGCGCGTATGCTTGATGCTAAAAAACTGAAATGCGCTGAGAACTTTGCAGACTGGGAATTGGATTTGAGGATTGTCCTCGATTCCGAGAAGCTGGGTTATGTTCTTGAGGGTCCGTTGCCCCTTGCAGTGGGCGAGGATGCTTCGGAGGAGGAACGCCAAGTTTTTGAAACTTGGAAGGATGATGATTTAAGGGTTAAATCATACATCCTTAGTTCACTGTCTCCGAAACTCAAGCAACAGTACTATGGTATGTTAGATTCATATAGTATGATGACGCGATTGAGACAATCGTTTGAGAACCAGGAACAAGTTATTTTTCACAAAGTCGCCATGGAACTGTTCCATGCGCGTCTGGATGAGGGGCAGAGTGTCAGCCCACATGTTCTTCAGATGATCGATTTGATCGATCAATTGAGGCAACATAATCTCATCTTGAATGACATTCTCGGTAGGAGTGTCATTCTTGGTTCACTGCCAGCTTCATTTCGCCAGTTCGTGATGTACTTCAACATGCACGGGACTGTCTGTACCTACCAGGAGCTACATAGGATGTTGCTCACGGAAGAAGAGGACCTTAAGAATGGAGTACCGACTCGCCCTCCTAGAACTACTTCTCTTTCGGCTTCTTCCCAAGGATGGTCCAAGGGAAAGAACAAGAAAGACAAGAAGAAGAAGAAGAAGGCTTTTGGTCCTCAACAACAGGCGAAGATTGGAAAGCCCAAAAGGGCTTCTGAAGACAAATGCCACCACTGCGGCAAAACCGGGCACTGGAAAAGGAACTGTCCTGATTACATTGCCCAAGTGAGGAGAGACAGAGCTTCTACATCAGGTACTTTTATTTTTCCAGTTATTGATTTATCTTTAGCTTGTGAAGCCGTTACATCCAGCTGGATTTTAGATTCTGCTTGTCCAATTCACATTTGCAATTCATTGCAGGTGCTGAAGGAAAGTAGGAAACTGAAGCCTGGAGAGATGCAGTTGCGATTCGGGAGTGGAGACTCTTTGGATGCAGTTGCAGTGGGAGTATGCGAGATCTCATTGCCGAATGGGACACTTTTGTTATATGACTGTCATTTTGTACCGGGATGTGTCGCTAATATTATATCACTTTTTGTATTAAATACATAAGGCTTTTGTATTAATATTAAGAATAGTTCTTTGTATTTATATGATAAAAATAATATTCAGATCCTTATTTGTCCAAACCAGCATGGTCATTATACAATGCAAACTTCAAAAGATATATTAAATGCTGGAGTTAATAAACGTAGTTTACCTGTAATTAATAATACTGAACTTTGGCATATGAGACTTGGTCACATTGGCGTTAAACGCCTTACCCAATTGGTTAGGAATGGTTTGATATCAGATCTTACCATTGAGTCCTATCCAACTTGTGAATCATGTATTCAGGGTAAGATGACCAAAGCTCCATTTTCTGGTGTTGGACACCGCGCCATTAACTTACTGGAACTCGTACATTCTGATGTATGTGGTCCACTAAGTCAAACTGCTCACAGTGGTTATTCGTACTTCGTTACCTTTACCGATGATTTGTCACGGTACGTTTATGTGTATTGATGCGACATAAATCGGAAACCTTTGAAAAGTTCAAAGAGTTCCGAAATGAAGTAGAAAAACAAACTGGTAAATATATTAAATGCCTTCGATCAGATCGAGGCGGTGAATATATGAGTGGTGAGTTCATGGATTATATGAAGGAGAATGGGATTCTCGCTCAATATACTCCTCCAGGTACACCACAGCACAATGGTGTATCTGAAAGGAGAAATCAGACTTTATTGGATATGGTCCGATCGATGTTGAGTTTCACAGATTTGCCCTATTACTTATGGGGCTACTGTCTCTTAACAGCCGCATATCTTTTGAATAAGATTCCTTCAAAGGATGTTCCTACGACACCGTATGAGATATGGTTCGGTAGGAGACCGAATCTTAATTATATTAAGGTTTGGGGTTGTCCTGCCTATGTCAGGGTAACTCAGCAAGATAAGCTTTCGCCTTGAGGGCAAAAGTTTAGGTTTGTTGGATATCCTTCGAATACGAGGGGATATCTGTTCTATGATACCGAGCATCGAAATGTGTTCGTAGCTCGCTTCGCAAAATTTCTAGAAGTAGAATTTTGAAGTAGAATTTTTGTCAGAAGGTGGTAATCATAGACAGGTTGAGCTTGATGAAGTCCAACCTGATAACAACGAGCCAACGGAGGAACCTGAAGTTCAAGTAGATGAAGGACCTTCAACACACACACTCCGTAGGTCGGAAAGGGTATCTAGACCTCCTGAACGCTTGTATTTGATACAAGAAAAGAGTCTGGATGTTCTCTTAGTTGAAGAGACAGATCCTTTCACCTATAGAGAATCGATGTTGGACATCGACTCCGTGAAATGGCAAAGTGGCCATGAAATCCGAGATAGACTCAATGCATGAAAATCAAGTTGGGACTTGATTCCGCTTCCCGAAGGAATTGTTCCTATCGGTTGTAAATGGGTTTACAAGAGGAAGCGCGGGCCTGACGGTAAGGTTGAAACTTACAAGGCCCACTGGTAGCAAAAGGTTACACGCAGCGACCTGGCGTCGACTACGATGAAACTTTTTCGCCGGTAGCAATGCTTAAGTCTATCCGGATTTTGCTTTCTATAGCTGCGTATCATGACTACGAGATTTGGCAAATGGATGTCAAAATGGCTTTTCTAAATGGATTTCTTGATGAAGAAATCTATATGGAACAGCCGGAAGGTTTCACGTCCAGCGAAACCTCGGGTATGGTATGTAAGCTTAAGAAGTCCATTTATGGACTTAAACAAGCTTCACGAAGTTGGAATCTTCGATTCGATGAGATTATTAGATCGTTTGGTTTTCTCAAGAATTCGGAAGAATCCTGTGTGTATCAGAAGGCCAGTGGGAGCATGGTCGTATTTTTAGTCCTATATGTTGATGACATCCTAATCATTGGGAATGATTTAGGTATGTTGCAAAGCGTGAAAGCGTACCTCTGTAAGAATTTCTCCATAAAGGACCTGGGAGAAGCTTCATATGTTTTAGGGATAAAACTCTATAGAGATAGACAAAGGAGGCTGATTGGGTTATCCCAATCAACGTACGTAGATAAGATCTTGGAACGGTATAGTTTTGGTAACTGTAAGACAGCAAACATACCGTTCAGACATGGGATTCATCTTTCTAAGAAGATGTGTCCACAAACAGGAGATGAGAAGGTTAGAATGTCTAACCAACCTTATGTTTCGTGTTTGGGTAGCATATGTATGCCATGTTATGTACGAGCCTGATATCAGTTTCGTTGTTAGCGTAACTAGTCGATATCAGTCCAATCCAGATAATGACCATTGGATGGCCATTAAACATATCCTAAAGTATCTTAAAGGTACTAAGGATAAGTTGATAATATATGGAGGAAACGAACTACAGGTTAATGGGTATACAGACTCCGATTTCCAATCGGATCCCGATGATAGAAAGTCTACATCTGGATGTCTTTACCCTTAACGGAGGTGCAGTTTGTTGGAAGAGTTCCAAACAGGATCGACAGCTGATTCCACCACTGAGGCGGAATATATTGCAGCTTCTGAAGCTGCAAAAGAGGCTGTGTGGATAAAGAATTTTCACAGAATTGGGAGTTGTCCCAAGTATCGAGAATGCGATTCCGTTATACTGTGATATATACTGGAGCCATTGCGCAAGAAAAGGAACCGAGGGCGCATCAGAAGTCGAAGCATGTGGAACGCAAGTACCACATCATTCGAGAGATCGTGTCGCGAGGGGATATTCTCGTGTGCAAGGTACCCAGTGAAGATAATGTAGCAGACCCGCTGACGAAGGCCATACCTCCGAAGTTGTTTGATAAACACGTGGAGTCGATGGGTATTAGATACAATCGATATTGGTACTAGAGCAAGTGGGAGATTTTGTTGGGGTTGGTGCTCAGAGCGCCAATTCCCGGTTGTATTTTTGTTAAATACTTCTGTAAAACATTATTATTATGAATAATATATGCAGTTTCTATAATATAATCTATCTTCTATATGGTAAAGACGTAATGACCCTAGAATGATTAGTCATGATACAGTTGCAAAAGCGTCGCAACGGACATTGAGTAGTATCATGACGTTGTCATTCTCAGACAGTTCCTGGTCAAGGTTTACACTACTTGGTCAGTATAGTAAACCCGTTGAGACCGGTACATGTCGTATACTGGAATATATGATTCCAATGGTTTCTCAATGAACCATAAGTCTTGGAGACTAGTATAGACGTGTAGGTGTTTATAGCGGATAAACACTGAACGACTCACCGAAGATTCTTAATGGATGGTACACCAGCGTCAATAAGAATCTTCTTGGGTTGAGTAGCACTTGTGATTCTTAGACTTGAGATGCCATTGTGGGCACATGAGACATCTTCTACACTTAGACGGTAGTCACGTCACCGATCTATTTAGATCAGACCTCCGCCGCTGTTCGTTGGTGTAGATAGATCCTCAGGGTGTCCTATGTGTATCAAGATAGGATCCGTCAGTTCTGTGTATCAGAGCATAGGTAGTCCATATGATTAGCAATCAGATAAAACCATGGGCCCGTGGTAAAGTTTAGAAGCTAGTTCTAAACATTCTTTTGAGATTGCTAATAGAATAGTCGACTGGATAATCCCGATAGAGATTTGACGTTTACATCTATATCTCTGGGATTTATCCGGATACCTGTGACGGATGAATTATACATTTTCCATGACCTCGACCTGTATGGTTCAGCGTGATTATCCGTGATCATCATAATCTACGGGTGGATAGATTATGGACACGAAATTAGATTTCGTGACGGATATACCTGAATCTAGAGAGTCTCAATAATGAAACATACTCGTAGAGCACTATAGCAACATTAATAAATAATATTGATTATTTATAAAGTCGTTTAAAGGTTAAACGCAAGATACGTGCTAAAAGGATTAGATAGTCATTTGCCTAATTATTGTGTATTTACATTTAATACTTGATTAATTTAAATACACATTAATTAATAGTCAAAATGAGTTATTTGACTTTTATCCTAAATGAATATATGTTTTTAATATTTAATGTAAATATTATATGTTGGACAAAATGACCCATAGCGTCACTATTTGCACAGATCATTGTGTTATTGTAGCAAATTAACTATGTGACAAGGAAATTGCACTCTCATCATTTGTGATTAGATCACCATAGATATATAAATGAAGAGAGGTCCCTATGATTATTTCCTGGACTGAGAATGATATGAGACAGTATCAGTCCCCGAAGGATTAATCATTAACTATCCGAGACTTATAGTCTTAACCTGAGACTTACATCGCTAACTTACGATAATCGATAGACTTTGGTCTTGGTGGTACAAGGCTTTAAACCGGTTCTTTCGTACACCACTTCTGGGTTTATCAGAGAGTCTAGTGTATTGGTGTGATGTCAAGACGGAAGTATCACTTCAGTCATAGTGGAGATGATGTCACGCAGGATACGGTATTAGTGCTCTTAAGTGTTGCGCAACCATCGGGATATTATGACTAGGTCATGCATATCCGATTATAGAGACTAGTTACCAGACATCCGACATGTGCTTCGGATGGGGCAGACACTTATCCAGCCCCAGCCCTAACACTGACTATCCGATACTGGGCCGATATACACAATACTAGGTATACTACGCTTGATACAGATCTATATATTCTTGTAAGAATATTTCTGGAGAATTGGGTAGGCATGGCGCTTTGCTAGAAGCCAACCTTGTCTTGTAAATCAGTATAAACGTAGTACGAGGTACTTACGTGTTTGGATAGTCCGACGACCGTATTTACTGCCAACATATCCGGAGATCTCATGGGTCGGTTCCTGAAGATTCACCGATGACGTATGACTCGCACTTTAATTAATCTGGGATTAATTCGATGGGAGAGAAATTAATCTGGGATTAATTACGGAGATATTTTATCTCGGATAAAATATCGTTAAAGAGAGAGAACGATTAATTTGGAATTAATCGATAAATTAATATATTCGATATATTATAACGAAATTAGATTTCGACGCGGAATTGAAATTAGATTTTAATTCGGGCGAACGAATTAATTTAGAATTAATCGTTAGCGATGTGAATAGTGAATTCGCTAGGCGTAATCATTTAATTACGACGCAACGGAAAATTTGTTAATTTGGAATTACGAACCCTACCCGGGATTGTTTGCGAGCGCATTCGCATTTCGAATTCGAGTGCGGCTCGCAAGTCAATCAAGCGTCAAATCGCAAGTTAAATCAAGCGTCAAATCGCAAATCACAACAAGCGTCAAATTACATGTCACTTTGAGTGATGTGACATTGAGTGATTGATGTGAGGTTATTTGTGTTGATTGACAAGCATTTATGCTTTGCTTTTGGGAAAAAGATTTTGGTATATATGTTTTTTTATTTTTGGAAAATAAATCAATAAACACTATACTTTTCTTTCCCTCCTCTCTCTCCTTTGTACAAACGTTTTTGCTCATTTTAGAGCCAAAACTTCATCTTCTTCTCTCTCGGTCTTGGACCGATTTCCCCTTCTATTTTTCTGGTTTGACCGATCAATGAAGGAGAAACAAATGATCTGTGCAAGATCTATGTGCTAGCACACTCATGGAGGAATACAAAGGTGTTAGGGAGTGATTTCGTGAGCAAGGAATCACCGTTGAAGCTTGGAGCTTGGAGCATCAATGGAGGACCACCCAAAGCCGAAAATGGAGCAGCAGTCCACCATGTTCGCAGCTCATTGCCGAGCTTGGAGGGAGGTAGACATGAAGTGCGAATTTGGTTCATCTTCGTTGCATCTCTACCGATCAATGTGAGTCTTTTCCGCCACCTCCTTTGATATGTATTCAACTCGTTTTTGCATGATTTATTATTCTTGGGACTTGATTGAAAACTAAAACAATGGTATCTTGAGCCTTTGTGCATAAAACTTTTTTTAGGGTTCTGAGCAAAATTTGGGGCTTTTTGATTTAAGCATGATTTTGACAAATTGTTTGTTTAAGAATGTTTGTATATGAATAACTTAGAGTTATATGTAATCAATTTGAAGAAAAATTAATTGGATTGATTTTCCCCAATTTGCTTATTGTTGGCCAAAACTTTAATTGGGTAAACTTGATTTTGAGCATGTTTAATGAAATTGGATGATTTAGAATGCTTAAATGTTGTTTTATTGATGATTGATTAGATCAATTTGATGAAAAGTGTTTGGAACAATTTTCCCCAATTTGCTTGTGATGGCCGAAAATATGAACCCTAATATTGTCTTGGATTTTTGATTTCTTGTTCATTGGATGACTTGGAAATCATTTAGGGATGTTGAATTTATGTTTGATTGGGTTCAATTGGATTGAATTTGATTTGGGGATCATTTTTCCCCTTATGGCCGAGACTTTAGCATGTGTAATTGGGTTTGATTTTGATCAAATTATGTTGGACATGATTAATTGATGATAAGCATGATTATTGGACACATTTAGTGTTTTGGAAACTTTGATTTGGGTAATTAAACTTTAGGTAATTTAATTGGAAATTTGGAATTTTGGAATTAAATTATTGGGCCTTAAAATTGGATTGAATTTGATTTGGGCATAATTTCCCTCTTTGGCCGAGACACTTGAAGCATGTAATTGGGTTTGATTTATTCAAATCATGTTGGACATGACTCATTGATGTTAAGCATGATTAATTGGACAATTTGATGTTTTGGAAATTTGATTTGGGTAATTAAAATGCTATGCACTTTGTTTAATTGAATTGTAAAATTGGATTTTGTAATTTAATTAAAATGGGCCTTAAAATTGGATTTGGGCTTTTAAAGTTGTTATTGGGTTTATTGGACTTTGTTGTACAAAGTTGTTTAGGCCAAAATTGGTTGGATCCAATTAGGCCCAAAACCGCTTCCAAAAGGCCCAAATGCGACTAATGAACCTTTAACGTTTAATTGGGCCTAATGGGCCTAAATTAATTTATGGGCTTATGGGGTAACTCCCGGATTGGATTTTGGTTATTCGGTTTGACCCGAGTTGACCAAAAGTCCACGCCTTAAGAATTAATTAAAAGCCCATTAGACTTTAATTAAATTAATATTGGATATTAATCGGGCTTTGAGACCCGTAGCGATTAAATTTGGAATTTAAGTCGAAAGGGTTTATTATTAAAGTGTGTTTTTAATTTGGAATTAAATAGTGAATTAGAATTAAATGCGTATTAATTGGATTAATTATGTAATTTAATTTCATTCGTAGAATTAGTACTTTGAGTACTTATTCGCAAAAAAGAGTTGACTCGAACAAAATCAAATCTTTGTTTGAACATTGGATGATCACTAATTATCAAGATTAATTAATTGGATTAGATTGATTGATAACATGCTTGAGTGAATACATGGTTGTGATGCATGAATAATGTATATCGGATGGATATTAGTCGGGTGGGGCGATTTTAGAAATTGTTGTAATAAATTTTGATTTATTAATTGGACCTGCGTGTCCAGCCTTATCTCCTCCTATTCTTTGTATTCTCTTCTCACTTATTCCCCTCCAATGTAAATGAGGTTTCTTTAGAAGTGTAGTGTAACGGGTAGAAGAAATATTTGTGCTAGCGGGAGAGAGAAAGTGAGAGATTTGATCTAGGATCAATGTGTAAAATATCCATCCGCATATCATTATTATTTTATCATATGCGCTTTATTATGTGTTTAGAATGCATGTTTAAGGGTGTATGATGATGAGACCTTAACAAAGATAATAAATTGGTTGCCAATTTGCACGCGAAAAACCCTCATCAAATATCATGCGTTTTCCTTCCTTCCATTGAGTGATTCTTGCTCAAGATCCTAGATTGGCATGGGTTGTTGGCCAAAGTCAAGCCCTTGTCCGTCGAAGATGTGTTTGAATCACGAGGCTTTGTTCCATATTGGTGTCTTGTCCAAGTTGTGGTTTGTTGGCCAAAGTCAAGACCACTTCTTGTCCAACGACATTGATTACGAAGCTTCCATGGTCAATGGGTCCGCGCTTGACTGGGATCACTAGGTTTGTTGTGCCAAAGCCAAGGCCTAGTTGATTCAGAGGAAAAAGGTTAGGGTATATATTCGATATATAGGCATATATAAGATATATGTTTAGGACTTGGATGGATGCCCACCTACTGGATCTAGGAATTGGATTGGATCCAATTGATCTTAGAGATCTACCTAGTTAATTATCATACAATTTGTTGGCCAAAGTCAAGATTGTGTGATATTTAACGGGATCCTAGCCCACTAGGAAACCAGGTTTCCCGAGTACTCGACAGAGGGTTGGAGGCTCGCCGAAAAATAGTGGGAGGCAAGAATTGAATTTGCAATACTCGTTCTCAATTACTCGCCATAACGCGCTCATTTAAATTATTTCGTCATTAGATTAAATGTTAGTTGGACTAATATTTAAATTGTTGTTTTAATAAACAGTTGGACTGTATTATACTTGATTATATATAATTGGATTATATTAATCAATATATTTGAATAATTAATTTCAGTTTACAGTTGATTTTATAATTGGATTATAGTAATCAATGTAATTGAGGTTAATTAATTTAGATTATATTTGATTATATAGTTGGACTATTATAATCATTATAATATATAGTACCACTAATCGTTGATTAAATAGTTGGACTATTAGAATCAAGATATAAATGAAAGATTAATGTTTAAGACATAATCCTTGGTGAAAAATGTATTAAAACGACTTTAATTTTCAAATTGGGAATAAATAATAGGTTACTTTATTTGATAAAATTATTATACCTAAGCCCAAAATTAAGCAAAATAAGTAGAGCATAAAATCTTTGGAAGATTTATGTGATGATGACTTTAATGCTTAATTTAATATACTTTTCATAAATCTAATTTTAGATTTAAGAAGTATTAAAATTGCAATTTATAATTCTTGGAGAATTAATTGACTATTCTAGAGGAGATAAAGTCAAAGTTTGCAATTGGGCATGTAGCACGAGGTGCACATCGTTTCGATATTCTAAAAACCCAAGGCTTGGCCTAAGGTTCCTAAAATATTGAAAAGGATAATTGACATATACCAAAGTGACTACCATTTGGATATGGCATACACGAAGGAATTAAAGAAAGGGCAAGGCTCTGACTTTAAAAATATTTGTCAAAGTTATGTTCACAACTAGTATTGAAATTAGATTTTAAATACTTAGTGTGGTACATAAAAAATATGTATTGATGTTCAGAATCTGCTTTGAGCAGGATACTGACTTCAAGCTGAGATTGCTCTGCGAATCGGAAACGGGACGAAAGTCGCTGTTTCGACCGTAGATACCTAAGTTTAGGAACTACCCTTCGGGTGTGTACTTAAATTAGGAACCGTTATAATGTAACTAGTTTGACTAGAGACATTATCTCTATATCAGTGCTTAATCCATTGTGGATAAACCTTTATATTCTAGAACACTCAGTGTTTCATTATATAAAGATGATGCTGAGATAAACACATTAGATGTGAATAACAGAATTTATATTTTGAATATAATAAAAATCTCAAACATATAAATGACAAATAAATAGCTCAAATTGATTTGATCAAATAGAGACTTATTTGTGGCATTGTTGTCTAGGACACAATTAAACAAGACTCGTATATCCGCACTTTCGAAGAGTGGCTACTGGACTTTTTGATTCCAATCAAATAAAGTCTACGAATCTAGTTTAATAGGGCAAGTGCCTAAAACACTATTTACTTAGTAAAAGTGTAAATGCCACCGATCTGTTAGCCCTATTCATGGTGAAGTTAGTGGGCCCATATCTAGCTAGGCTAGATGTGAACATGAATATTTCGTGACCTTAACGGATGTGGCATCACGTTATGGTTATGTGTTTCTTTTGAAGAACACAAATCAGAAACTTTTAGAGTTTCGACACGAAATAGACAAACAGATCGGCTATAGTATTATACCGTCACGGTAAGACCGTAATGGAAAATACTTAAGCAATAAGTTTTTTATATACTTGAAAGAGTATGGTATTCTTTCAAATGAGGACTCCTCCCGGAACACGTCAAAGTGACGGTGTGTCCGAACGGATTAAACCGAATCATGTTAGACATGATAAGGCTAATCATGAGTCGCTCTGAGCTAACCATTTCCTTCAACGGATAAGTTTTAACAGTGCAATAACTTATTTAGAATAAGGTTCCATATAACTGTTTGACAGATGTCATATAGGATATGAACAGGGAAGAAACGAGGTTTCTCATTCTTCTGATAATTTGGGTATGCCAGGCATAACGTTTGGATGATACCAACTAACTGAGACCCAAATGGATAAGTGCCAATATAGGTTATCCTAAGGGAAACCATAAGTATAGTACTTATAAATCTCACATGAGAACAATGTGATTGTTGCTCACCATGCGGTTTTCCTGAGAGGAATACCGATATGCAGTGGTCAGTGGGAGGATAGTGATACTCGATGAAAATCGGAGTAATACTGTTCAAGGCACAAGTCCGTAATGAAACACAAATAGTTTCATCAATGATGAATCTGTACCATTAATCTTCGAATACACAAGAACTGAGTAATCGGATAGAGTCAGAAAAGACCTAGGGTATGGGTTTCTGATCTAACCTCATAAAGATGTCAATCTTATGAAGGTATATCCACCGACTACGTTGAGGAAGTGATACGAGGTATCGACTCCCTATTATGGCAAAGTGCCATGAATCCGAAATGGATTCCATGTATAACAACTATTGAATACTAGTTGTTTACCACAAGGCATTGTGCCTATTGGTACATTAACGTCTTCAAGGAAGACATACATGGAAGGCAACATACCAACGTACAAAGCTGGGCTTTTGACGGAAAGGTATCGTTATCAACATTGTGTTAATAACGGTTCAACCTTTTACCTGTTGCCATGGTAAATCCATTTTGAAGATGCTTATTGATAACTGCATATTTCATTTATGAAATGTGTCAGTTGCAGATCAAAATCGCTTTCCTGAAAAGGAAACCTTTTGGAGGATGCTTACAACATCCTGATGATTTTGTATAACCGACAAACAAGTTTGCGGGTTATTCGATCCATGTTTGGATTGAAGCAAGCATAAGGTTCTTGGAACTGACGTTTTGAAATAATCATAATGGTTTATGATTTGACTCAAAACGAAATAATTCTTGTGTATATAAGGAGGTTAGTGGGAGGGCACTGACAATGAAATTCCCATAAAGTATTGGTGAAAGCTTGGCTTTCATAGATATTCTTTCATAGAAATTCTCTGTAGAATTCTGGGGAGTAACAACCTTATTCAAGGAATAAAGATCTACAGGGATAGATTTGGAGTTGTTAACACTCTCTGGAAATTGTACATTTAAAATGTACTTGTATTGGTGTCTCATACGCTTCGAGCATATGGAGTCACAATCGGGTCAATCCAAGTGATAGTCACTGGATTGAAGATTAAGAACATCTGTAGTATCTGAGAGAACTAAAGATGATGTCTTAAATTATGGAGAGGAGAACTTGAAGTGACTAGGATCACTGTTGCAAGTTTCCAAACCGGTAAATAATGCGGTACTATAAAGTTTGAACACTGGACAGTGAGCTGGAAATCTTCCGAGCAAGATAACTGTTGCCGAATAAACAAAAAATGCGGATTATTGCTGCAGCTGAGGCAGCAATAAAGCCATTTGGATCGAAATAAATCTAATTAGATTAGATATAGTTCTTTTAGCAGCTGAGCTAGGCGTCAGCACAGGCTAAGGAATTAAAGGTCTCATCGACGATCCAGATATATACTTCTATATCATCTGATTCGTTCGGATCATACATCGTAGCGATGTGATGATCGTGTAAATCGCGTCAGACGATAATTAAACAATCCGCTGACGAAAACCTTCCTCAGCATTTGAGCGAACCGTTCATAGTTCGGGTGTGTGGAACATTGAGTGACTGGTTATGTGCCAAGTGGAGATTGTTGGACAAAATGACCCATAGCGTCACTATTTGCACAGATCATTGTGTTATTGTAGCAAATTAACTATGTGACAAGGAAATTGCACTCTCATCATTTGTGATTAGATCACCATAGATATATAAATGAAGAGAGGTCCCTATGATTAGTTCCTGGACTGAGAATGATATGAGACAGTATCAGTCCCCGAAGGATTAATCATTAAATATCCCTAGCCGGAGTATTATCGAGACTGGACATCGATAATGCGGAATAGGCTAGTATTGCACTGTGTGCGTTGTGAGGGCAAACGGCATAGTTCTCATATATTTAAGTATTGGATACTTATGCAAGTGCGATAGGAGGTTGTGTTTCACCGATTGTACGGGAAACAGCTTCGCTCTGGATAGACCCCTCGGAATCCTTGGTATTATGCTATGTGTCTATGGGAGGCCGAAATCAAGGTAGGTGTGTATGGTCTTAACCTGAGACTTACAATCGCTAATACTTATGATAATCGATAGACTTTGGTCTTGGTGTATACAGGGCTTTAACCGGTTCTGCGTACACCACTTCTGGGTTTATCAAGAGTCGTAGTGTATTGGGTGTGATGTCAAGATGGAAGTATCATTCAGTCATAGTGGAGATGATGTCACACAGGATAAGGTATTAGTGCTCTTAAGTGTTGCACAACCATCGGGATATTATGACTAGGTCAATGCTATCCGATTAATAGAGACTAGTTACCAACATCCGACATTGCTTCGGACGGGGCAGACACTTATCCAGCCCCAGCCCTAGCACGGACTATCTGATACTGGGCCGATATACACAAACTCGGATACTACGCTTGATACAGATCTATATATTCCTGTAAGAAGATTTCTGGAGAATTGGGTAGGCATGGCGCTTTGCTAGAAGCCAACCTTGTCTTGTTGGTATAAACGTAGTACGAGGTACTTACGTGTTCAGATAGTCCGTGTTAGACAGTAATGGCCCATAGCGTCACTATTTTGTAAATGATATTGTATTATTGTACAAAATTAACTATGTAGTAATGAAATTGCCTTTTACCGTTTTGTAATTTATTTACTTTGATATATAAATGGTAAAAGTCCCTATGATTAATTCCGGATTGAGATGATATGAGACAGTATCAATCCATAAAGGTTTAATCATTAAATATCCCTAGTCGTAGTATTATCGAGATTGGACATCGATAATGCGGAATAGACTAGTACTACTGCACTTGTGCGTGTTGTGAGGGCACAACAGCATAGTTCTCATATATTTGAGTATTGGATACTTATGCAAGTGCGGTAGGAGGTTGTGTTTTACCCGATGGTACGGAAAACAGCTTCGCTCTGGATAGACCCCGCGGAATCCCATTGGTAGTATGTCTGCGTGTCTATGGGAGTCCGCTTCAGGGTAGGTGCATATGGTCTTAACCTGAGACTTGCATCGCTAGTACTTGCGACAATCGGTAGACTTTAGTTTTGGTCGTCCAGGGCTTTAACAGGTTCTGTGTACACCTCTTCTAGGTTTATCGGGAATCGTAGTGTATTGGGTGTGATGTCAAGACGGAAGTATCACTTCAGACATATGGAGATGATGATCGCGCAGGATACAGAACTAGTACTCTATAATGGTTGCAACCATCGGGATAATATGACAAGGTCAGGATTATCCGATTCAAAGAGACTAGTTGCTTGATGTCCGATATATGTATCGTACGGGGCAGACACATCTCCAGCCCCAGGCCTTACATGTGATCATCCGATACTGGATCAGTATACACTATACTACGGTATACTACGCCTGTTATAGATCTATATTCCAATAAGAATATTTCTGGAGAATTGGGTAGGCATGGCGTTTTGCTAGAGGCTAACCTTGTCTTGTAAATCGGTAAAAACGTAGTACTTGGTACGTACGTGTTCGGATAATCTGACGGCCGTATTTACTCCAACATATCCAGAGATCTCTTGGGTCGCTTCCCGAAGATTCACCAATGACGTATGATTCAAACTCGATTAATCTTGGATTAATTACGGAGAGACTTTATCTTGGATAAAGTACTATACATAGAGAGAGAACGATTAATTTGGAATTAATCGTAAAATTATTATATTCGATATAATAATCGAAATTCGATTTCGACGCGAAATTAAAATTAGATTTTAATTCGGGCAAACGAGTTAATTTAGAATTAATTCGTTAGCGACGTAAATAATAATTTCGCTAGGCGCAATTATTTATTTAAATTCGATTTAATTAACGTCGCGACGAAAGTTCGGTATTTCGGAAATATCGAACCCGAACGCGTGAGTACGCGTGGGCCCACTTTCATTTGGGTTGTGTGGGGCCCACATGACACATGTCATTTTATGCATTATTTAATTGTTAATACATTGCATGGTGATAGTGTACAATACACTCAATGGTTTTGCATGGAGTTTGAGTGTTTGACACTCTAAGCCATTGCATGATTTGTGTCATAAGTTTATTATTAATTTAATAAATATTATGGCATAAATATAATTGATTTTTGTAACAAAAATCATAACACTCTCTCCTATTCTCTTATGACCGAAACTTGAGCTCTCACAGCCCTCTCTCACCCTCTCCACTTTTCTGTTTTTGTGCAAAAACTTGAAGAATTTGTGTTTGTTTGGAACATAAAATCACACAAAGGCTAGCACCATCAAGGGATCATACAAAGGTGTTATGGGAAACTAATCTTAGAGCTTGGAAGGATCAAAAATTGCTTGGAGCTTCTCTTTTCTGTTTGGCCGAAACCCTCACTGCACAAAGGAAAAATTTTTGTTTCATCAACGCATCCGCATTCCGATCTTTGTGAGTATGATTCCGCCATACTTCAATATTGTTCATTCATTTATATGTTTTGTTTGCTCTTTTGATCTTGGGACATGGATTAGAATTTCCAACAATGGTATCATTGAGCTTAAAGAGCATGAAAATATATTAGGGTAATATTTGGGCAAAATTGATTGAAGCATGATTTGATGATTTTGATTGATTAAGTATGCTTAAATGTATGTTTACATTATGTTATACATTATCAATTTCATGAAAAATAAATTGGATTAATTTTTCCCCTCTTGGAGAGGCTTGGCCGAATACTACCTAGACCATGGAGATGATGATTTGTTGTTTATAAGATCATTGGATGACTTTAAACGAACATAAAATGACGATTTGTGATTCGATTGGATTGAAAACGAAATCGGTAATTTTTCATCACCTTGGCCGAATGCATGGAAGAAGATTAGGGACTTGATTTTTTGATTAAATAATGTTGGACATGTATTTAAGATAAAAATATGATTAATGGATTAATTTGATATTTTGGAATATTGATTTAAAGGATTAATCATGACATTACACTTTAATTAATTAAGTTATAAAATTTGGAATTTTAAAATTTGATTAATTGGGCTTAATTTTGAATTGGGCCTAAAACTATTATATTTGGACATAATGGGCTTGGTTGGACCAAGTAGGTTTGGGCAAATTGGATTGGATCCAAAAATGGGCCTAAATCACTCCATTAAGTCCAAATGTAATAAATGGGCTTTTATGTTTAATTGGGCCTTATGGGCTTGATATTGATTTTTATGGCAAATGAGGGTGATTCCTTATTGGGCTTGGAAATTGGGTTTGACCCACATTGACCAAGGCCCAAGCCTAATGAAATCAATTGAAAGCCCATCGGACTTTAATTAAACGGACATTGGATGTTGATTGGGCTTTGAGACCCGATAGAATTAGATTTGGAATCTAAGTCATAAAAGCACAATAAAAGTGTAAATATTTAATTTGGAATTAAATATAAGGATTAGTATTGAATACGACTTAAATTGGATTTGACGAGTAGTTCGATATAATTCGTGAATTCATACTATAAGTATTTATTCTCAAATTGAGTTGGACTCGCGCAAATGCAAACAATTGTTTGAACATTGTATTTGTCACCTAATTAAAGACTAATTAATTGGATTTGATTGGTTGTATAACATGCCTTGAATGAATGAATGTTGATGTAATGTATGAATAGTGTATATCGGATGGATATTAGAAGGGAAGGGTAATTTTAGAAATTATTGTAAATTTAGAATTTATAAATTGGACCTGCGTGTCCAGCCTTTCTCTTATTGTCTCTTTGTATTCTCTTCTCACCTAATTCCCCTCAATGTAAATGAGGTTTCTCTTATTGTATTATGTAATTGGGTAAGAGTAGAATAGTTCTAGCGGGGAGAGGAAAGGGAGTGATTTGTTCTAGGAACAAGTTGTTGTTCATATCCATCCGTATATCGCTATTACTTTACTTTACGCGCTTTATGATGTTTTAGAAGCATGCTTAAGGGTGTATGATGATGAGACCTAACAAAGATAAATTAATTGGTTGCCAATTACACGAAAATCCCTCAAACAATATTAAGCGATTTTCCTTCCGTTGAGTGATTCTTTCTCAAGATCCGAAATTGGCATTGGTTTGTTGGCCAAAGTCAAGACCTTTGTCAATTGAGGATGTGTTTGAATCATGAGAGTTTTGTTCCATATCGGTGTCTTGTCCAAGTTGTGATTTGTTGGCCAAAGTCAAGATCACTTCTTGTCCATCGACATTGATTACGAAACTTTCCATGTCAATGGGTCCCGCTTAACTGGAATCATTAAGTTTGTTGTGCCAAAGCCAAGACTTAGTTGATTCAGAGGAAATGGTTAGGAAAATGTATTGGATACATTGACATATGTATTAGATATATATGTTTCGGACTTGGATGTCCACCTACCGGATCTAGGAATTGGATGGGATCCAATTGATCTTCGAGATCTACCTAGTTAAATATCATACAACTTGTTGGCCAAAGTCAAGGTTGTGTTATTTAACGGGATCCTAGCCCACTAGGAAATTGGATTTCCCGAGTACTCGACAGAGGGTTAGAGACTTGTAGAAAATAGTGGGAGGCTAGTATTGAATTTGCAATTTCATTCAGATACTTAGCTTTACGCGCTTACAAAATTTATTTCGTCAATATTTTAACATTAGTTGGACTAATAAATGTTATTTTTCTTCTTGTAACAGTTTGACTGTACCCATATATCGTTAACTAGATAGTTGGACTATCGTAGTTAAGATGGCAAACAAAGGAAATGTCCGAGACATAATCATGGGTGATAATGTATTTAAGGGCACGAACTTTGCTGACTGGGAAATGAACCTGAGGATAGTCCTTGGGGCAGAGAGGCTGTTGTACACCATACAGAGACCTCTCGGGCCGAGGCCCACTGAGCCACTTGAGCTGGAGTTATGGAGAACTCATAGCGATGATTGTGATACAACTCAGTCGATCATGCTTGCTTCCATGACTCAACACTTTCGTCGCCAGAATAGGGACTTGGATCCTTATAATATGATGGCTAGACTAAAGGATCTTCACCGCACTAATAAGCGGATGGAGAGGTATGAGTTGGTGAAGAAACTCTTTCGCTCCCGTATGACTGATGGCGCTTCAGTTGAGGCCCACGGGACTCAAATGATAGCTGACATTGATGAGCTGGCCAAGATGGGAATAGTCTTGGAGGCTGAGCTGACTGTAGACATGCTTTTACAGTCACTTCCCGATACTTGGAAGCAGATTATCATCAACTACAAGTTGATGGATACGGACGATACTCTTGGAGAGCTATTGTCCATTCTTAAGGAGTCAGAGAAAGAGCTTCTTAAAGGCAACAAGCGCGAGGCGCACTTTGCATCGACCTCTCAGACGTCAAGGGCTGGGCCCAAGGCAACTGGAGGGGTGAAAAAGAAGAAGCGTAAGAACAAGGGCAAGGCCAAGATGCCGATGGCTTCTGGGAAGCCGAGGAACAAGTCACAAGACATATGCCTTAACTGCGGCAAAAGAGGTCACTGGAAGCGTGACTGCCGCATGAACAAGGCGATCAGAAGGGAGATCAAGGCGGGCAAGGCACCGACCTCTGGTATGTTTGTTATTGAAATAAACATGGCTACTTCTAGTTTTAAAAAATTGGATTTTTGATTCTGGTTGTGGTTCTCATATATGTACTGATGTGCAGGATCTGCAGAACAGCAGGACTCTGGCTTCAGGGGAGATTGATCTACGAGTTGGAAACGGAACTCCTGTTGCTGTTTTGGCCGTGGGCACTTTTGTATTAGAACTGCCCTCGGGGCATGTACTTAAACTAAATGACTGTTATTATGTACCTAGTTTGACTAGGAATATTATATCTGTATCTTTGTTAACCCGAAATGGGTACACTTTTGTATTTAGAAACACTGGGTGTTATTTATATAAAAATGATGCAGAAATATGCACTGCAGTTGCAAATAATGGTCTTTATATTTTGAATATAAATGAATCTCCTACATATAAATTAACAAACAAAAGGCTTAAAAAGAGTGATCCAAATAATGAAACTTATATGTGGCATTGTCGTCTGGGACACATTAACAAGACTCGCATATCCACACTTTCGAAGAGTGGGTACTTGGACGGATTTGATCCAAATTCATATGACGTCTGCGAATCTTGCTTATTAGGCAAAATGCCTAAATCACCTTTTAGCGGTAAAGGTGAACGTGCCACTGAACTGTTAGCCCTCGTTCATAGTGACGTTTGTGGGCCCATGTCTAGCCAGGCTAGAGGTGGATATCGATACTTCGTAACCTTTACCGATGATGCATCACGTTACGGTTATGTGTATCTAATGACGCACAAGTCGGAAACTTTTGAGAAATTCAAAGAGTTTCGACACGAAGTTGAAAAAAAACAGGCAAGAGTATTAAGACATTACGGTCGGACCGTGGTGGCGAATACTTAAGTAATGAGTTTCAAGATTACCTGAAAGAATATGGTATTCTTTCACAGTGGACTCCTCCTGGAACACCACAATTAAATGGGTGTCCGAACGGAGAAACCGTACCTTGTTGGACATGGTAAGGTCGATGATGAGTCGCACTGAGCTGCCAATTTCCTTCTGGGGATATGCATTAAACAGTGCAGTTCTTATTTTGAATAAGGTTCCGTCAAAGTCTGTTGAACAGACACCATATGAGATATGGACAGGTAAGAAACCGGTTTCTCATTCCTGAAGATTTGGGGTTGCTGGGCATACGTTAAACGTTTGGAAGGTACCAAACTTGAACCCAAATCAGATAAATGCCTATTCGTTGGATATCCTAGGGAAACCAAAGGATATTACTTCTATCACCCACAAGAGAACAAAGTATTTGTTGCTCTACATGCGGTTTTCCTTGAGAAGGAATTCCTAAATGCAGTGTTTAGTGGGAAGAAAGTAGAACTCGATGAAAGTCGTAGTGATACTGTTCTTGGCAATGAATTATCAACGGAACATGAACAGTCCATCTGGGATGAGACTGAACCACAATCTTCAAATACACAAGGACCGCGTAGGTCGGAGAGAGTCAGGGTAATACCTGAGAGGTATGGATTCCTGATCTCACCTCATGTAGATATTAATCTTATTGAGGATAATGAACCGGCTACGTATGAGGAAGCGATACAAGGTATCGAATCCGCTTTATGGCAAGAAGCCATGAAGGCCGAAATGGATTCCATGTATACCAACCAAGTTTGGACACTGGTGGATGCACCAGAAGGCGTAAAGCCTATTGGATGCAAATGGGTCTTCAAGAAGAAGACTGACATGGATGGCAACATACAAACGTACAAAGCTAGGCTTGTAGCGAAGGGATATCGTCAACGACTTGGAGTTGATTATGACGAAACCTTCTCACCCGTTGCCATGATTAAATCCATTCGGATAATGCTTGCAATAGCTGCATATTACGATTATGAAATATGGCAGATGGACGTTAAAACCGCTTTCCTTAACGGAAACCTTTCGGAGGATGTTTATATGCAACAGCCTGACGGTTTTATCGCACCTAGACTTGCAAACAAGGTTTGTAAGTTAAATCGGTCCATTTATGGACTGAAGCAAGCATCGCGGTCGTGGAACCAGCGTTTTGATGAGATCATAAAAGAATATGATTTCATTCAAAACGAAGATGATCCTTGTGTATATAAGAAGGTTAGTGGGAGTGCACTGACTTTTATTGTCCTTTATGTCGACGATGTATTGCTTATCGGCAATGACATTCCCATGTTAACGTCGGTGAAAGCTTGGCTTTCATTGAAATTCTCCATGAAAGATCTGGGAGGGGCAGCTTTTATTCTAGGAATAAAGATCTACCGGGATAGATCTAGAAAGCTACTTGGACTCTCCCAGAGTACATATATTGATAAAGTGTTGAAGAGATTCAACATGGATCAGTCCAAGAGGGGACTGTTACCAATATCACATGGCGTCTATCTATCTAGGGACATGTGTCCTAAAACACAAGATGAGAGAGACAACATGAGTCGGACTCCGTTCGCCTCGGCAGTCGGATCGATCATGTATGCCATGATATGTACACGACCTGATGTGTCCCATGCTTTGAGCATGTGCAGTCGATATCAGGCCGATCCAGGTAAAGATCACTGGATGGCGGTTAAGAGTATCCTTAAGTATCTTAACAGAACTAAGGATGCTTTCTTAATCTATGGAGATGGAGAACTTGAGGTATCTGGGTATACCGATGCAAGTTTCCAAACCGACAGAGACGACTTTAAGTCGCAATCTGGGTACATATTTTGTTTGAATAACGGAGCAGTGAGCTGGAAATCTTCCAAGCAAGATACTGTTGTCGATTCAACAACTGAAGCGGAGTACATTGCAGCATTTGAAGCAGCAAAAGAGGCAGTTTGGATCCGTAAATTCCTAATTGGATTAGGAGTAGTTCCGTTAGCAGCTGAGCCCGTTCCATTGTATTGTGACAATAGCAGGGCTATAGCACAGGCTAAGGAACCAAGGTCTCATCAACGATCCAAACATGTTCTTCGACGATTCCATCTGATTCGAGAGATCATACATCGTGGCGATGTGAAGATCGAAAAGATAGCATCAGAGGATAATGTTGCAGATCCGCTGACGAAGGCTATTCCTCGGAAAAGTTTGAGCGACATGTACATAGTTCAGGTATTAGATGCTTGAGTGACTGGCTATAGGCCAAGTGGGAGATTGTTAGACAGTAATGACCCATAGCGTCACTATTTTGTAAATGATATTGTATTATTGTACAAAATTAACTATGTAGTAATGAAATTGCCTTTTACCGTTTTGTAATTTATTTACTTTGATATATAAATGGTAAAAGTCCCTATGATTAATTCCGGATTGAGATGATATGAGACAGTATCAATCCATAAAGGTTTAATCATTAAATATCCCTAGTCGTAGTATTATCGAGATTGGACATCGATATATGCGGAATAGACTAGTACTGCACTTGTGCGTGTTGTGAGGGCACAACAGCATAGTTCTCATATATTTGAGTATTGGATACTTATGCAAGTGCGGTAGGAGGTTGTGTTTTACCGATGGTACGGAAAACAGCTTCGCTCTGGATAGACCCCGCGGAATCCCATTGGTAGTATGTCTGCGTGTCTATGGGAGTCCGCTTCAGGGTAGGTGCATATGGTCTTAACCTGAGACTTGCATCGCTAGTACTTGCGACAATCGGTAGACTTTAGTTTTGGTCGTCCAGGGCTTTAACAGGTTCTGTGTACACCTCTTCTAGGTTTATCGGGAATCGTAGTGTATTGGGTGTGATGTCAAGATGGAAGTATCACTTCAGACATATGGAGATGATGATCGCGCAGGATACAGAACTAGTACTCTATAATGGTTGCAACCATCGGGATAATATGACAAGGTCAGGATTATCCGATTCAAAGAGACTAGTTGCTTGATGTCCGATATATGTATCGTACGGGGCAGACACATCTCCAGCCCCAGGCCTTACATGTGATCATCCGATACTGGATCAGTATACACTATACTACGGTATACTACGCCTGTTATAGATCTTATATTCCAATAAGAATATTTCTGGAGAATTGGGTAGGCATGGCGTTTTGCTAGAGGCTAACCTTGTCTTGTAAATCGGTAAAAACGTAGTACTTGGTACGTACGTGTTCGGATAATCTGACGGCCGTATTTACTGCCAACATATCCAGAGATCTCTTGGGTCGCTTCCCGAAGATTCACCAATGACGTATGATTCAAACTCGATTAATCTTGGATTAATTACGGAGAGACTTTATCTTGGATAAAGTACTATACATAGAGAGAAACGATTAATTTGGAATTAATCGTAAAATATTATATTCGATATAATAATCGAAATTCGATTTCGACGCAAAATAAATTAAAATTAGATTTTAATTCGGGCAAACGAGTTAATTTAGAATTAATTCGTTAGCGACGTAAATAATAATTTCGCTAGGCGCAATTATTTATTTAAATTCGATTTAATTAACGTCGCGACGAAGTTTCGGTATTTCGGAAATATCGAACCCGAACGCGTGAGTACGCGTGGGCCCACTTTCATTTGGGTTGTGTGGGGCCCACATGACACATGTCATTTTATGCATTATTTAATTGTTAATACATTGCTTGGTGATAGTGTACAATACACTCAATGGTTTTGCATGGAGTTTGAGTGTTTGACACTCTAAGCCATTGCATGATTTGTGTCATAAGTTTATTATTAATTTAATAAATATTATGGCATAAATATAAATTGATTTTTGTAACAAAAATCATAACACTCTCTCCTATTCTCTTTATGACCGAAACTGTGAGCTCTCACAGCCCTCTCCACTTTTCTGTTTTTGTTGCAAAAACTTGAAGAATTTGTGTTTGTTTGGAACATAAAATCACACACAAGGCTAGCACCATCAAGGGATCATACAAAGGTGTTATGGGAAACTAATCTTAGAGCTTGGAAGGATCAAAAATTGCTTGGAGCTTCTCTTTTCTGTTTGGCCGAAACCCTCACTGCACAAAGGAGAAAATTTTTGTTTCATCAACGCATCCGCATTCCGATCTTTGTGAGTATGATTCCGCCATACTTCAATATTGTTCATTCATTTATATGTTTTGTTTGCTCTTTTGATCTTGGGACATGGATTAGAATTTCCAACAGTCCGACGACCGTATTTACTGCCAACATATCTGGAGATCTCATGGGTCGGTTCCTGAAGATTCACCGATGACGTATGACTCGCACTTTAATTAATATGGGATTAATTCGATGAGAGAGAAAATTAATCTGGGATTAATTACGGAGATATTTTATCTCGGATAAAATATCGTTAAAGAGAGAGAACGATTAATTTGGAATTAATCGATAAATTAATATATTCGATATATTATAACGAAATTAGATTTCGACGCGGATTGAAATTAGATTTTAATTCGGGCGAACGAATTAAATAGAATTATTCGTTAGCGATGTGAATAGTGAATTCGCTAGGCGTAATCATTTAATTACGATGCAACGGAAATTTGTTAATTTGGAATTAACGAACCCTAGCCCGGGATTGTTTGCGAGCGCATTCGCATTTCGAATTCGAGTGCGGCACGCAAGTCAAATCAAGCGTCAAATCGCAAGTCAAATCAAACGTCAAATCGCAAATCACATCAATCGTCAAATCACATGTCACTTTGAGTGATGTGACATTTGAGTGATTGATGTGTTGATTTTGTGTTGATTGACAAGCATTTAATGCTTTGCTTTTGGGAAAAAGATTTTGGTATATATGTTTTATTTATTTTTGGAAAATAAATCAATAAAACCTATTACTTTTTCTTTTCCCTCCTCTCTCTCCTCTGTACACACGTTTTTGCTCATTTTGGAGCCAAAACTTCATCTTCTTCTCTCTCGGTCTTGGACCGATTTCCCCTCTTCTATTTTTCTAGTTTGACCGATCATGAAGGAGAAACAAATGATCTTGTTGCAAGATCTATGTGCTAGCACACTCATGGAGGAATACAAAGGTGTTAGGGAAGTGATTTCGTGAGCAAGGAATCACCTTGTGAAGCTTGGAGCTTGGAGCATCAATGGAGGACCACCCAAAGCCGAAAATGGAGCAGCAGTCCACCATGTTCGCAGCTCATTGCCGAGCTTGGAGGGAGGCAGAAACATGAAGTACGAATTTGGTTCATCTTCGTTGCATCTCTACCGATCAATGTGAGTCTTTTCCGCACCTCCTTTGATATGTATTCAACTCGTTTATGCATGATTTATGATTCTTGGGACTTGATTGAAACTAAACATTATACATATATTTAATATATTTGTATTTGATTAATTAATTAATTATTTAATTGTTAAATGATTAAATTAATTAAAATATAAATATCTTATGTTAGGATATTTAAAGTAAATGATGTTAGTTGCTTTTGTTGACTTAAATAAATATCTAATAAAGTTATTATTTAGATATTTAGGCAAGTTGACTAAATTAGCTTGAAATGAAAATGAAATTACAAATCTTATATTTTGTATATGTGAAATTCGGCCAAGGCCTTATTGTTGCAAGTATAAATTGTTTTTCATTTCATGATACACTTAACCTAATACACTTTACCAAATAAACTCCATTGAAGAAGACTAAAGAAAGCTTGAGAAAAGAAAGACATATCAAAGATAGCTTGGAATTTAGTAAGTTTTTCAAACTTGCTATTAGAGAGTAAATTGTTCCTTAGGTTCTAGGCTTCAACATGTGATGTTCTTAGATTATTTCTTTCTTTATTTCTTTGTGTTTTTTTTTATGGAAGTTGATAGAAGTGTTGAGCATGTATGGTGAAGGAAGGTTGTGACTATTGTAGTTGTAAACTTTCTTTTAAGGTTTTTGAAACCATGTTGCTAATCTAGAGTTATTGACCCACTCTTAAATGACCTAAATTTGATCTTGAGTTGTTTCATTGTGTTGAGACTTGGATTGGATGGAAGAATGATGATTGAAGTAATTGATTTAATGTATTTGGTCTAATTTGTCCAATTTGTGGAAATTGTAAAATTAGGGTTCATGACCAATTCGAAATTTGGGGCTTTTCATATATGTTGTGTATTTGTGTGTGTATATGATGCATATAAAGTTTCATGTTCATTGGATATCATTTGGATGTGTCTTGAAGCATGAAAGTGCAAAATGCACAATTTGGTGCCCAATGGTGCTCTCGGCTTTGGATGAGGAAATTGGGGATTTTGGTTGCTTTGGTATTATGATGTTTTGAACATCATAAGTTCATCTTGGAAATGATTTAGAATCATTCAAAATTGATTTGATCAATTTCGGACTAAAATGGACAAAAATACAAAGCAAGGGTATTTCGGTAAATTCACCTAAAAATGTTTTATTGAATTTATTTTCTTAATTTGATTATTGGAATGTTAAATAAATATGTTTATTTAATTAATCCGAGAAAAAGTTTTGAAATCTGAAAATCGGATTTTCATTGCTTCCGCTGCGTTACCGGATTCACCCCCTAAAAACCCTTACAGTCTCATACATCAACAGTGGTATCTCAAGTCAAAGGACCACTATGCTACTCAACCCAAGATGATTCTTATTGACATTGGTGTACCATCCATTAAGAATCTTCGGTGAGTCGTTCAGTGTTTATCCACTATAAACACCTACACGTCTATACGAGTCTCCCAAGACTCATGGTTCATTGGGATAAACCATCAGACCAAGTCACGATATACGACATGTACTAGTCTCAACGGATTTAACTAACCTACCCGTGTTAGTAAATCTTGAACATAAACTTTATTCGATAATATATTTCAAGTAGTGACCCTTCCTAATGTCAATTACAAACTACTTTGTAACTGCGCACTACTTTATATATTATCAGGTCTTTGTCTAATATATACAAATCACTAAATCGGATTTAGTTTCAATCTAATAGTAATTCGATCTAATACGTATATAAATACAAGAGGTGCAACCACTAAGAAAGTAATATTATGGAAAAAAAAGGGGATTGTTCGTATTCATGAATCAGACATAAATACAATCGGATTGACGCTCTAAACACCAACCCCAACAGATACGTAACGCCCCAAGACCACCAGTTTCAGGGACATGAGTGACATGCTTTGGGGGACGGCGATACGTAATGCCCCAAAGTCATGGTTTTGCATTCCTTGCTCCAGATAGGCGTATGGGGGGGACGGCGATACGTAATGCCCTCATACGTCAAGTTTTTCAGATACATACCAGTTTTGAGATTCCAGATTTTCAGTATACAACTTTTAGAAATCAGATTTTAGAAATAGTTTTCAGAAACCAGAGCTTCAAAAACAATTTTAAGAAAGATGAGTTTTATAAAGAGATTCCAGACGCTGTTTTTCAGAAAAGAGATTTCATATAAAGATATTTCTGGAACTTTGGATTTAGAACCAAAAGCTTAAATATCAATTTCTTTTTCAGTTTTTCGTCCACTCACTTAGATCATACGATGATTTAACCCCCACTCCCAGTTTTCTGTGGTTACAGGTAATCCCGGAGGGCGAGCTCGGGAGGACGGATACTGATGTAGTCATTAGGGTTGGAGTCCACCAGTACGAGTCAGAGATAGAGTGAGAGTCCAGTCAGAGTCAAATAAAAGTCATGTAGTGGTATTTGGGTTATGTGTAGTCATTGTAAGAAAACAAGTGTTATTAAATATACAAATATTAATTATGAAATTATTTTCCTATTGTTGAGTCTTGGGCTTTGGTTCCAAAGATAGGGTTATGCTTGAGATAAAATCAATAGTGTAATTTATAGTCAGAAAGACAGAGGCTCAGAGGAATAGTACGGCATATTCCCTGACGGTAGCATCTACAAGATCGGGGATGTTACAGAAGAAAAAAATTAGTGTCTGTAATTTGGACCATACAAATCATCAATCACCATACTCAGTATTGATGTAAAAGCGGTTACGGTTCAAATAGAAGATTGATTAGAATTTTAAAATTCAGATAAAAATTATGCCTCCAAGTTAAAAAAAAATCTATTTTTAAATATATAATATAATTTTTTTATTATTATTATTATCGATAAGAATTATATTTTAAAAATTCTCTGAAAATCTTAAAATTCAAGCGTAATTTGACATGTAGGATAAGCAAAAGCTCTACGAAATTTCATTCGAATTTCTTCAGTCTCATCCTTCACATGAAATCCATGTGCATCTACACATTCACAAACAAACAAATAGACAGTGTATTGCTTTTCATTTCGTCAACAATCACCTTATATTTTTCATCTATTTTCTCAATTGTTGTGAAAAGAGAGCCTGCCGGTTCGATCAGCCTAACTGAGCCATATATCCGGTTCGAATAATAGATAAAAATTGATAGGGTAAAAAATCACAAAAGCGGTTAAAAATCGGTGAATCGGTAAAATCTGATTTTTTACTTGCCTATGTTCTCGTGTGTTGTGGCCATCGTTTCTTTCTTTTCCTCTCTGCCACTGCTGTGCTGCTGGCTGCTGGCTTGCGTACTCTCTGTCTCTGCTGCTCGTTTCTTTCTTCATTCACTCTCTGTCCAAACAAATTGATGCCCTGCCGTTTGTTTTTCTAAGCATCAAAGCTTTCGATTTGAATAATAACGATTTCTTTCGCTGCGATCACAGTGGCATTACTCTTGTTGATTTTTTCGAGCTTCGATATCGTCTGAAACTTGAACAAGATGAAGACTTCATTACCATTTTTGCTAGTGCATGGGAAGATAGATACCACATCCTGTTTGGTAAAGTGGGTCCGTACAAAGCAACCTTTAAAGTGGAACAGTACAAATTGTTTTCCAATATTGACGATAATTGTTAGAATTAATTATTGTAATTTTTATATGTATTGTGTAATTTTTATTTTTTTATAATTGTTAATTAAATAAAATTATTTATGAAATCAGTCAGTTGCGTCGATTTTTTTTAACGGTTCAACCGGTTGAATCAGTGACCCGTTGAATTTTTTTTATCAACTCTTCGATTGCCGGTCTGGTTTTAAAAACATTACTTTCCACCAAGCACTACGCCAAAAACGATTTTTACTGATAATAAACTATTATCAGTAAAGATTTTTACTGACACTTATTAATAGTATTAGAAATTAAGAAATCATAGATTACTGACACTAATGACACAACAATATCAATAATATTCTTACATAACAAAATCAATAATATTCTGACACGATAATATCATTAATATATTGATAATAAAACATCACTATAATATTGATACAACTTTAAGTATCAAAATTTTATGTTACCATTTAATATCAGTAAATTATATTATCATGTTATCAGATTCTTTATACAAAAAATTAAATATATATCTATTTTTTTCCTACTACATAATCTAAAATTTGTACCAATATAATAATCAAATACCACATAATATTGAAATCTAAATTCATAAAAATCTTTTCATTTATTTTGTTTTTGTTAATTAAGGAAATAAACTATTAAATTCACTATATATTATAGTTATAATGAAAAGTCATTACGACTTATGTAGGCAAAAGATAAAGATAAAATAGGAAGGAAATAATACTACTAATAATAAATAACCAAGTCAAAACTCTTAAATATTTTATAATCATATCTTAGAACTTGTTGAGATTGTGTTCAAAATGTTTCCTTAACACCCCCTCAAAGTTAAGAGGATGACAAAAGAATAGACTTAAGGTTACATCTTGAAACCGTAGGTCGAGATCTTGAAAATTGAGGCTCGAAATACTTGAAATTTGGGACTGACTGAAGTCTCAAAACTTAGGGATTTTGAAACTGAAGATAATTGATGTGTTTTAACCTACGAAGCCCGAAGTGAGAGTCGAAGCACGAAGGGAGCCAAAGCCCGCAGTGAGCTGAAGCCCGAAATTAGAACCGAAGCATGAAATGAGAGTTTTCTAAAAACAAAAAATCCATAAAGTTTAGAGACCATTAAAATGGAAGAAATCAAAAAATAAAAAATAAAGCTTCACCCCAGTTCGAAAAATAATTCCAGAAAAATAAAGGCAACCTGATGGAAGAACCAAAGGATTCGACAACACAAGAACATCTGCTAAAATGGACATGATGTTAGAGATCAGATTCAGTCACATTTGTACATATGAAGGTTGACCCGACTTGATGAGGGGTTGCCAGATTCAAACATCATTATAACACTGATCATCTCTGACCGACCCGACCCGACCCAGTCATATGACCTTTCAACCCGACCTGTTTAATAATAGAGGAAGAGGATCCAACACCGATTACCTTTATATGTCGACCTACATAGGTCGGGGCTGGTGAATCTTATGCACATGTATAGATGATGTAAGCCCTATATGAAACCTAGAGTCGTCAGACCGTTGGATGGGTATAACGTATAAGTAATGAGCAATAACGTACTAGTAATGAGCAGTAACGTCCGAGTAATGATCAATAATGCACGAATAATGGATAATAATGACAGGAAAATGCGGCCGACGTCACATGTGAGAGTTACAGTAAATCCAGTGGCACTATTTAAAGGGAAAGAAGACTCGGTTCACGAGGATCCCTAGATTAGTATTTCTTATTTTCCATAACTTGTAAAAACCTCTAAAAACCTTAGTGTAAGAGAGAGATAAGGCAAGTCGGTCCGACCCGATGTGGTAATAAAAACATCATTTTATTTGTATCCATGGACGTAAATTGGATCCATTCCGTCGAACCACGTTAAATTCCATGTTTTGTCTGTGTGTTTTCCATATTTTGCTAAGTTTGCATTTGGTCCCCAAACCAAAAAAATTCACAGTAGAGGGAGATCTGTTCAAAGAGTAGTTTTTCCCGAATTATCCCTGGAACGAAAATCAGTCGTCAACAGTTGGCGGCTTCTGTGGGGAAAAGTACGAAAAGCAACAAGCACATTAAGATGATGACAAAAGACGGAAACCATAGAAGTGCAGAGGCTCCGCCAATGGAATGGATGGAGGAAACCCTGCGAAATGAAATGGAGGAAACACGAAATGAGAGGGAAACAACTCAGGCCCTTATGAAGACTATGATGGAAAATATTGAAAAACTAGAGAATGCCGAAGAACCTGGTGGAATAGGACCTAGTAGAAAGAGAGAAGAAATAATAAGAGGAAAGAGGATTGCCGAAGCGTCACTACCAAATGACATACATTTTTGGGGAGCTTAAGTGTAAAGGTCGACGTGGCGTTTGGCGTCTCGGGGTAACCATAGTACATTTGGCGGCCCCATGTAACCATATCACGTATAGATTGAAATCATTGAAGATCGACGTGGCGTTTGGCACCTCGGGGTAACCATAGCACGTTTTGGCGCCCCCGGTAACCATAGCACGTATGGCTCGGGGTTGGGTTATATCCCGCTGAGCCCCTATTCATGTGTATTGGTGTAAGAAGGTTTATTCCCTTGCTATCAAGTGACTATTGATGGCTCGGGGTCGAAATTTCTCCCCCGAGGCCTTGTTCTATTATTAATTACTCGATGAGGTGAGCTTTCCCTCGTGGCATTTGTTTTCTTTTGCAGATCCTCAAGTGGAGAAGCCAGTGGATGAGCTAACCAGGGTTAGCTCGGATTAACCTTCAGTTGGAGAAGACCTAATGGAATGGATGATCAAGTTATGAACTGGAAGCTAAGATGCAAGATCAGGGTTGTGAACTCGACGTGGATTTTCACAAGAAGCATTGAAGCTTGAAGTTGTGGTACCTGCCGAGAGATGGAGCACACTTGAGAGCTTGGAGGATCAGGATTGAGTATCAGCCCGAGGACATCAGATCGGATTCCAAGTCCTTGCTCCACCATCTTTTTTATAGTTCCCAGCATCAACTCGTTAACTCGTTGATACCAATAACTATGAGGCAGATGTTGATGGTGGTTTTCAGTTCCCAAAAAAGTCAGAATCTTTAGGAAGAGTATAATGAGGATTGTAGTTAACAGACAAAAGGTCAAAGTCATTGCAAAGATGAGAGGTCGGACAGAGGGATCCAAGCCCGATATGTTAGAAGGCAACTCGAAGGCAGAACCAAAAGGATTCGACAACACAAGAACATCTGCTAAGACAGACCCGATGTTAGAGATCTGGTTCAGTGATATTTGTGCAGATGAAGACTGACCCAACCTAATGAGGGGTTTGTTAGGGTTGGTGCTCTGAGCACCAATTTTATTATGTATTTCCTTGTAGATACTAATGTAACGTTTTATTATGAATAAAATGAAGAGTTTATTTTATATAATTTCTTCTTTAATATGGTAAAGACGTAACCGATCTTAGAATGATTAGTTATGATACTGTTGCAAAAGCGTCGCAACTGACATTGAGTTTTATCATGACATTGTCATTCTTAGATAGTTCCCGGTCAAGGTTTACACTACTTGGTCAGTAAAGTAAACCCGTTGAGACTGTTACATGTCGTATTTTGGAATCGTGGATTCCGATGGTTTCTCAGTGAACCATGAGTCATGGAGACTCGTATAGACGAGTAGGTATTTATAGCGGATAAACACTCAACGACTCACCAAAGATTCTTAATAGATGGTACACCAATGTCAATAAGAATCTTCTCGGGTTGAGTGAGCATAGTGATTCTTTGACTTGAGATACCGCTGTAGATATCTGAGTTATCCTCCACACTTAGATGGCAGTCACGTCACCGATCTATTTAGATTAGACTTTCGAATGTTCATTGGGTGTGGACTGATGCTCAGGATATCCTGTGTGTATCAAGATAGGATATGTCAGCTCTGTGTACAGAGCATGGGTATTCAATATGGAATTAGCAATCTGTTAAATCTATGGGCCCATGGTACACTGTAGAAATCAGTTCTAAGTATTATTTGAGGGATTACTAATAGAAACGTCGGTGTGATTACATCTATAGAGATTTGACGTTTGTATCTATATCTCTGGATTAATCCGGATACCTGTGACGGAGGGATTATACGTATACAGCGACCTCGACCTGTATGATTCAGAGAGTTTATCTGTGTTCGTCATAATTTACGGGTGGGTGAATTATGGACACGAAATTTGATTTCGTGATGAATATGCTTGAATCTAGAGAGTCTCACTAATGAGATATACTCGTAGAGCACTAGGGCAACTGTTATGAATAATACTGATTATTTATAACTCGTTTAATGGTTAAATGAAAAATACATGCGGTCGGGACCTAACGGTCATTTCCATAATTAATGTGTATTTTATTTAATACTTGATTTTATTGAATACACATTAATAAAATATCAAATTGTGATATTTGACTTATTGTATGAGTGAAGCGGGGTTTACCGCTATGCCTATGATGCTCGGCGACCACGACACTGTTGGGCTCGCAGCCCGTAGAGAGTACGGAGTAGCCCGTGAGGGACTAAACCGGAGAATAATGGAGTCGTCACCCAGTGTGAACTGGGAAAAAATTTAAGGCCGCACTCACCCCTCGCATGGGAAGACCTTAAACCGTTGGGTTTGGAATGGTCACTTACTTATGCCAGTATAATGGACGGGTTCACACAATGGTATAGCCAAGTCTTATGCAGTTTATGCAAGATAATTCAAATAAACACACAAATTTGCACATCATAAACATTAATATAAATAAAAGTAAATTAAATTAAGAAATAAAAGGTACGATAACAAGAATCATAATAATCAAAAGCAAATAAAGAGTCAATAAATAAATAGTAAACAAAAAGGGGATATAATCATGCATATATGAGTACTTCCCAAGTGGTACGTGGAGTTGTATCCCAAGTACAGACCGCACTACCGTCCATTCGGATTCGGCAACGAAATTTACGTCTGGGTTTCCATCCGATATACCTCAAGGGATAATAACTGACATAACCATCAATGTAATGTAAATGGTCATAAAAAAAAGGGCGAAATAATAAAATAATAATAAAAGTAAATAAACAAAAAGCTAAATGGCAAAAATAAATACGGAACAATAAAAGAATGATGAAAACGAATAAATAAATAATAAGATAAATAAAATTAAATAGATAAATAATAATAATAATAATAAAATACCGAAGAAGAAAAAAATAATGATGAAAATAAATAAAAAAGATAAATAACGGAATGCCAAAGAAATAAAGGATGTGACCAGAAATTTGGCCGTCTTTGATGTAGGACTTCGCATACCCAGCTGGACGTATTTCACGTCCAGCCAGGCATTCCGTGTCCGGAACTATTAAAATAAATAAGGTGCCCTCAAGACTTACCTTTTAAGTTGCTTCATGGAAGTGCGTTAGGCCGTCGTCGGAAGGATTGAAACTGGTTCGTTGTTTGTTGTTTCTGATTCTCTGTTTCACTCGTTGTTTTGCTATTTTATGTTTCTGTTTGCTATTTTTGGTGATTTTGGGCTGCTATTTCGGTTGTTTTTCTTACTATTTTGCCTAGTTGTTTTCACTGTTTTGGCTAGTTGTTTTCACGATTTTTCTTACTGTTTTTGGCTCAATGTTTTTACGATTTTGGTCACTGTTTTTGCTGGTTTAAGGGTGATCGGTGTGTAATCACACGCGTATAACGCAAGCACACGTATCATTCAAGTAGTATAAAAAGTATCGATCTCACGAGGACTTAATACCTAGCTATTAATTTTATGAGGCCAAATTATTACTAGTATCTAACAGATTGATTGATTGGGTGGGTGGTGACTTTAAACTTAAGGTTTAGGAAAATTCAAATTTATAAAACTATCCAGGGTTGTGAATCCTTCCAATATCTTTTTAAATGATGAAGTGGTTATTTTACGTTTGTGTAATATATTGGTTTTCTAACCTGTAACACGAAATTCTGCAAAAGCCTCTGTCGATGGTCGGATGCAAATACCCAGTGTAACCCAATTAAATCATAAGTCTATGTTAATCAAATTACCTGGATTCATTAAGACTAAGTTCCAATTATGGTTACCCCCGCCCGACAGGTATATTCCTATCCGGTAAGGAAATCTATTAAATGGTTATATATCCTCAAGGAAGATCGTGGACTACTGAGTCTATGATCTTTAACCTAAAATCTCTTTTTCAAGTTCATTTTAAGTTTACCAGTTCAATTTTATTAATGGCCAGTTAATAAAAAGCATTAGGATTTAGGCTCAATAAATAAACATTTATATTACCCAAACTGTAATTTAACCTCTTATAAACCGGTGATATTGGATTTCATCACAACCCCAGATAATAGACTTAGTTACGACACATATCTAAGGCTAGTAAAAACTTAAAAATAAAAGACATAAAGTAAAATGCTGAAAAGTAAAATGCTAGAAAATACAATAAAAGAAAATGCTAGGGTTAAAGGATCTACTTTTATCACTACTATTTTAGATATCTCCCTTAATATAATATATTAACTTGTGTGATATTACCAACCAGCCGTATAGACGGTAACCTGATTAATTCAAATTAAGTCCGACAGACCATAAAGACGGTATCATTATTTGTCCATAAACCAGCCATATAGGCAGTAATTACCAACCAACCAACCAGGCAGTATCCATGCTTAGTCAGGTTAAAACCAGTTTATAATTAATTACCAACCGACCAATATAGCGGTATCCTTGTTAAGTCAAGTTTTAAATAGTTTATATATTATAATTAAAGGAGATTAATCTAAATAGCAGTAATAAAAGTTTTACCTTTCACCCTAGCAGGGGGAAGTTTCCTCCTCATTGCTGAACAGTAAAAACTGAAAAAAGTAAAGAAAGTAAATTACTATTACAAAAAGTAACTAAAATTAATTACAAAACTGAAATTAAACTAGATACAAACTCCTTATTTACTAAGAGAATTACAGAGAGTAAGGTACATCTTAAACTGAAATTTCAAGCTGAATTTATAGACGTCGATAGGCCATGCGTGTCACGATGCAATCGTCTTACGCGTCGCGACGCGCTGTAATTTTCGGTGCCAAGGCAGCTGGGAGTTGAATGATTGTGCTGACGTGGTGATGATGTGGCAATGATGTGGCGACATGTGGCGATGTGGATTGTCAGCACCATAGGATTGTGACACGTGGCACACTGACTTGGCATGTGGCTGATGTGGACGCCTACGTGGACGACACGTGGATGACATGTGGACGACACGTGACGATGTGGATTTTCGGCACTATAGGATGATGACATGTGGCACAGTGCACGTTAGCAGATTTCCTCTGATGTTGACACGTGGCAGGCGCATGTTAGTATTCGGTGCATGTTAGTAGACTTCTCAGATTTTGACACGTGGCACGGTGCATTTTAGCATGAAGCGGCGCAAGTTAGCATAGGCCGGCGCACGCTAGGCGTCGCGACGCGAAAAATGATATTTTTGCCCTTTGTTGTCATTTTTCACTGTTTTGGCCCCAAATCACCTCTAGAATGTCCTAAAACTTTATTTATCTACAAAATAACACAAAACACATCAAAATATTCACATAACTCAAGAATCTATATAAAATATTAGGTCAAATGAGTGGGAAATAATGATACATTTACCACTCATCACACCCCCAAACCTAATATTTTGCTAGTCCTCGAGCAAAACACAAAATAAAATAACATAAAAATTAAGCTAAGCCACTTTCGTAGGGATCACAGTTGCATTTAGCGTATGCAACAAGCTTTTAAACCCCTAGGTGTCCCTACTGGATGATTTGTAGTCTCGTGAGGGCTTACAACAACGATACCCACAAACATTTTACAAAAGTAAAAAGATAGTAAAACTAATGCACACAAAAACAAAAAGACAATAGAAAGGAGAATAAAGAAGTTAGTGACTAATCAGGTGAAACTTCTACTCCAAGTTACTAGTTGTTTTCTTTCTTTCTAAATTACCGAATAAATAAATTCTCCGATTATATTTACCATTCTCCATATACACAGTCAACAAAATATTACTCAACTCATTTTTGCCCACAATAGTTACAAGTGCAGTTGAGAAGAGAGTAATATTTTTGTCCTAAAGTTTTATTAGAATTCACATCTTTTTGCAGCAATGGAATAATTTTTCTGATTTTTTTTTTATATACAATATCTTCTGTCAATGTAGCGAGCTTTGGGTGAGTGACTCTCAAACCAATTGGCTTTAGGGCACTAGGTGTTAAGACACCCCTACAAACTTAATTACTCAGACTTCTGATATATATATTTTTGCAACATCCTTGATCCATGTAGCGAGCTTTAGGCCAGTGACTCCCAAACCAGTTGGCTTTAGGGAACTAGGTGTTAAAACACCTTTACGAACTTAATAACTTGGATCTCGGATGTTTTTTTTACTCCATTGCTTTTCATATATGCTTCCTCCAATTAAACTAGAGCACTGAATATTACAAACTTTTTAATTACAGCTCATGTCCGTATGTTACCATGTATGTTGATATTACCTGTCAACTGAGCATATGAAGATCCATTTTGGTCAGTATTATGGAGAATTTACAAATTAAATAATTCAAAATGAAATAAACAAAATTAACTTGTTTCGAAATAGGTTGAGATACGTCTTAGGAGTGGAAACTCCTTACATAGCTATCGCACACCAATTTAACCAGATTAATCAAATTAAAAACATAAAAACACAAAATATTTTTTTGATTTTTGTAAAACTTTTCAATTTTTTTTTTGTATTTTCGAAAAATTTTGGACTAAAAATAAAAATAAAAAAATACTACAACTATTCCCTACCCCCAAACCTAAATGAGACATTGTCCCCAATGTCTTAAAAGGTAGAAGATGAGTTTAGAAGATAGTTTTTGGTTAGCTGAAATTCTACATCTAGAAAGGAAATTAAAGGTTGAGATCCAGATTTATTCGGCGCTTCTTACAACGATCATCATTGGACCATTTTATCTTGGAAAGGATATGGTCAATTTATTGTTCATAGGTTAAGATTTGGTCAATTAAATCATGGGCAGTTCTGGCAGTGAAGATGAGTTCTTTTAAAGGTTTTGACACGAAACCATTTCTCCAGGCATCATCAAAAAATACAGAAAAAAAAATCATAAAATCCATCTGCGTTGAACAATCCAATTGGTTTCTGGTGTATGTTCAAGTTTGCCCAAGATAGCACTGTAAAAATCAACTCTAACGTACCCAAACCACCTGGCAAAGTAATAAAAGCATCAGCACGGTTAATCATTTCCACCAGTCGTTCAGACATACCTGATACGATCAGTTCTTCTCCGTTTGATGATCCTATAAGATCCGCCTCTGCCAAGGGTTTTGGGATGATTCTCATAACTTGACTACATCCATCCTGTACGGCCTTTGAAACGATCCCCATTAGTCCAAGATTCCCACCACCATATACTAAGTGCATATTCCTTTCAGTTAAGACTCGACCCAATTCTTGTGCTGCTGCTACATATTATGGCTTAGTACCAACACTAGTACCGCAAAACACAAAGATGTTTTCAACTCTTCTTGTTGAAGTAGCTTCCATTTTTATGTATTTCTTTCTCAGCCATGGATGCCTTCAAGAGTGCAATGATGATTTGAATTTATAACACCTGAAAAGAGGTGAGTAATAATAGCACTAGTATCTTCCAAAGAAAGATTAGTAACAAAACAGTAAATCGTGGAAGGTCAAAAAGGTCTAGATCCTGTCGAAGAAAAATAAAAGAAAAAAAATCACAATTATTAGGAAAAGACAAAGAGATATAATATTTATAATAATTTATGGCTTGATTGACGTCTATGCGGTAGGGACAAGCTTCCCATCCAATTTTCTTAAAAATTGGCAAACATGGTCTTTTTGAGTCAGATTCCCAAGACTTAACTATTGTCTTTCTTTTTGGAATTGTGAATATTACACGCGAATTTCGTGATACACATATCCAGTGGGATGCGTCTCAAGAGTTTTAGATATGTCATCCAAAGACTCCTTACTCAAGTCATCCCTAATGAAATTAATCTTATCTTCGCGGTTATGAGACACAATTCATAAAGAACGACAACGAGTATCACAAAACATACGAGCACATTTATAACATACACCCATTCTTTTAGCTCTTCTCTTTTTAGCATATGTGCTCCTTCCTAAACCAGACAGATGTTAAATAAAAGAGTCAGAAGACTCACCTGCCAATCGGACCCGTGCTTCAATAATCCAATGAATGTCATTAGGAATACCTTTAATCATCAGTAGTCTCATCCGTTCCAAGCGAGCTTTGTAAACTTTCATTAGAGATTTTTGAGGGAGAAAAAGAAATTACTTGTGAAGATTTGCGAGAACTTCTTCTATCATGAAATGACTTTACCTGTAAAAATTAAACACACCAAATCACAATATATACACAAATTGAATGGGTTGCCTCCCTGCGAGCGCTAAGTTTAACATCGTCAGCTAGATGTGACTTCTCGAATGTTAGGCCGGATCTGAAAGTGTGACACTTTCTTTTTTTCACTCAAAAGACTCTCCCCAGTAATGCTTGACACGCTGACTGTTTACTTTGAATGTGTTGTTGGACTTGGGATTGTATATCTCAACAACTTCGTATGGTAACACTTGAGTAATCACAAATGGACCTTACCGCTTTGACTTCATCTTTCTAGGAAAGAGTTTTAACCGTGAATCACATAACCACACCTGCTGCCCTGGCTCCAATTGTCTGCACACTATTTTTTTATCATGCCATCTTTTGGTCTTTTCTTTGTACAGTTTGGCATTTTCATAAGCCTGTAAGCGAAATTCCTCCAATTCGTTGAGTTGGTGGAGTCATTTCTCTCCTGCAGCTTGTGGATCAAAATTCAACTTCTTCAGTGCCCAGTACGTCTTATGTTCAAGCTCAAGTGGCAGATAGCACGCTTTCCCAAACACCATTCGATATGGGACATACCAATGGGTGTCTTGTAAGCTATCCGATAGGCCCATAATGCGTCATCCAGTTTTGTAGACCAGTCCATTCTTGTTGATCCAACGGTTCTCTCCAATAGTCTTTTGATCTCCCTGTTTGAAACTTCAACCTGTCCTTTTAACTGTGGGTGGTAAGCAGTGGAAACTTTATGAGTAACTCCATATTTGGATAGGAGTGCATCAAAATATTTGTTGCAGAAATGTGTGCCACCATCACTGATAATAGCCCAAGGTGTTCTGAAACGAGTGAAGATATTCTTTTTAAAGAATTTGATCACCACTTTTGAATCATTTGATGGTAGTGCGATTGCTTCAACCCATTTTGATACGTAGTCTACAAAAACCAATATGTACTGGTTTCCGAACGATGGCACAAAGGGTCACATAAAATCAATACCCTACACATCGAATATCTCCACTTCCAGAATGTTTTGCAGTGGTCCTTCATTTCTCTTCGAAATATTTCCCATTCTCTAGCACCTGTCACATTGTAGAGAAAATAAGTAAGCATCTTTAAAAAGAGTGGGCTAGAACAAACCTGATTGTAGGACTTCGGCTGCAGCTTTATTCCCGCTGAAGTGTCCGCCATATGGTGATGAATGACAATGTTGCAGAACACTGTTGACCTCCTTCTGTGGAACACACCGTCTCAATATTTGATCAACACATCATTTGAACAGGTACGGCTCATCCCAGACATAGTGTTTGACTTCTTTGAAAATCTTCTTTCGTTGCTGAGTTGTCCATTCCAACCGCCATTTTCCCGATATTATGTAGTTGACATAGTCAGCATACCAAGGAGTATCATATTGTTTCATGGCAAACAACTGTTCATCTGGAAATGTTTCTTTGATTATCAGTTCTTTGCTAGCTGTTTCTCTATTCTCGAGCCTCGTGAAGTGATTTGCCACCTGGTTTTATGTCCATTTCCTGTCTCTGATCTCCACGTCGAATTCTTGCAGAAGAAGTATCCAACAGATAAATATGGGTTTGGCATCTTTCTTCGTGATCAAGTATTTGATTGCTGAATGATCTGTATATACCACCACTTTGGGACCCAACAGATAGGATCGGAATTTATAAAAAACGAACACAACTGCGAGCAACTCCTTTTCAGTGGTTGTATAATTGAGTTGAGCTTCATTCAGAGTTCTGCTAGAGTAATAAATGGTGTGGAAAACTTTTGCTTTACGTTGTCCCAAAACTGCACCTACAGAAAAATCACTAGCATCGCACATCACCTCAAGTGGAAGGGTCCAGTCTGGTTCTACAATGATATGACCATAAACCAGCTTCTGTTTTAGGATCTCAAAATCTTCCTGGCATTCTTTCGTGAAGTTGAAAGGCACATCCTTCTCCAGAAGATTGCACATAGGTTTAGCAATCTTTGAGAAGTCATTGATAAATCTCCTGTAGAAACCTGCATGTCTGAGAAAGCTCCGAATCCCTTTGACTGATGTTGGCGGAGGTAATTTTTTAATTGTTTCAATCTTTGCTTTGTCTACCTCGATTCCCTTTTGTGAGATCCGGTGTCCCAGAACAATTCCTTCATGCACCATGAAATGGCATTTCTCCCAATTGAGTACCAGGTTGGTATCTTCGCATCTTTGTTACACATGTTCCAGATTTTATAAGCAGTGGTCAAAAGAGTCTCCAAACACAGAGAATTAATCCATGAAAACCTCCATACTCTGTTCCAACAAATCTGAGAAAATGGCCATCTTGCAACGTTGGAATGTGGCAGGAGCATTACATAGTCCAAATGGCATCCTACGAAATGCAAAAGTACCATACGGACATGTAAAAGTGGTATTCTCCTGATCTTCTAGGGCGATGGCAATCTGATTGTACCTCGGGTATCCGTCCAAAAAACAATAGAACTCATGTCCCGCCAGTCTGTCAAGCATATGATCAATGAATGGCAGCGGAAATTGATCATTCCATGTTACTTTGTTCAGCTTCCGGTAGTTCATACAAACTCTCCATCTAGTCATAGTTCTTGTTGGAATCAGCTCGTTCTTTTCATTTGTGACTACAGTTATTCCTCATTTTTTCGGTACACACTACATAGGACTCACCCAAGTGCTGTCTGAGATGGGGTAAATGATACCAGCATCCAACCATTTGATGATTTATTTCTTCACGACCTCCTTCATGATTGGATTTAGTCTTCGTTGATGTTCCACTGTGGGTTTGTACTCATCGTTCATCAGAATCTTATGCATTCAAAATGATGGACTAATGCCTTGAATGTCTGCTATAGTCCAGCCAATGGATTTCTTGTGTTCTCATAACACTCTCAGCAACTTTTCTTCCTGCTCCAATGTTAGCGAAGAAGAAATAATAACAGGTCATTCAAAAGAGTTTCCAAGGAATACATACCTGAGATGGCTCAGAAGTAACTTCGGCTCCAGCTGCGGTGGTTCTTCAATTGAGGGCTTGATTCGCTCCTTCTTCGGGAGTTCCAGACTTTCAACTGGTGGTGTCGATTTGAACCGAAATGGTTTGTCAAGATAGTTGATACATTCCAAAATTTTAACATCTAGCTCGCTGTTAGTCATGTTGGTGATGCAAGCTTCAAGTTTGTCCATGGGAATTGTATTAGTATCCTGAATAATATTATCAACAACATCAATTCTGAAACATTCCTCCTCATTTTCATCACTTGGGAATTTCATGGCTTTGAAAACATTGAAGGTAACTTATTGGTCCTGAACTTTCATGGTTAGTTCTCTTTTTTGCACGTCAATAATAGTTCGACCTGTAGCCAAAAATGGTCTTCCAATGATGATAGATACATCTTTGTCTTCCACCATGTCAAGGATAATAAAATCTGCTGGGAGAATGAGTTTATCGACTTTGACCAGCACATCTTCAACCACTCCTCTCGAAAATGCGAGTGTTCGATCAGCAAGTTGTAGCGAGACTGATGTAGGTATTGCTTCTCCAATTTGCAGTTTCCTATAAATAGAAAAAAGGCATTAAATTAACATTTGCACCCAAATCACATAAAGCCTTACCGATATCGTGTTCTCTCATGGTGCACGGGACAGTAAAACTGCCAGGATCTTTCAACTTCAGGGGAAGTTTCCTCTGAATGATGGCACTACACTCTTCTATTAATGTTACTATCTCGTAGTCTCCCAATCTTTATTTTCGTGAAATAATATCTTTCATGAATTTGACATAGCTGGGCATTTCTTCCAAGGCTTCTGCAAATGGGATGTTGATGTGCAGCTTTTTGAACACTTCCAGAAATCGAGCAAACTGCTTTTCCAGCTTGTTTTTCTGAAGTCGCTGTGGAAAAGGTGGAGGTGGAGTGATTTGATCTTTTTTCCTCTGCTTCTTTTTCCTTTGCTTCTTTTTCCTCTATCTATGGGACTGCATCTTTTGGAATTTCTTCAATAGTTGCCTTGATTCCAACATCTTTGTTGATTTCAGTACCACTTTTCAAAGTAATGGCTTGACATTGCTCCTTCCCTCGGTTCCTTGGATTCGGTTCTGTGTTGCTGGGAAGATTTCCTGGCGGTCTGTAACTCTGAGCTTTGGCTAGTTGTCCAATTTGATTCTCCAGTGCTTTAATAGTGGCAGATTGGCTCTGAAACATAGCACCATATTTTTTTTAACGGAGTCAGCACTTTCGCTATTCTTGGTTCATTTTCCTGCTTCTGGCCTTTGTTCTGTTGCTGTTGGAATCCGGGTGATGGATAGTTCTTTTGCCTTGAATTGTTGCTCCATGAGAAATTGGGATGCTTCCTCCACCTTGGGTTGTAGGTGTTGGAATATGGATTGTTCCTCTGTCTGTTGAAATTGTTGACATAATTCACCGTCTCTTCAAGTTGGTTTGGTTCTGGTGCTCCTCCATAAGGTGAATGTAGGCACTGTGTTTTTGCATATAAGTCCCGATGATGAGTCTCACATGGAGACACAACCTCTTTAAGTTGTGGAAGTCACTGGAAAAGGACGTCGGAAGGGAAGAGTCATAAATTGACACCTTGTTGGATTTAATTCGTTTGCCTAGCTTTGGGTTTGCTCGTTAAGCCTCTGTTTTGAACTTATCCTTAGCCCAAAACCCCCGCAAATCACACACCAAGCCCACCAAAACAAACCAAACTCACGCCTAAATAGAACAAACCCCACGCCCAAAGCTTCCTAAAATAACAAACTCACACAATAAACACATGTTAAAAATAAATCAAATCACCTTCCCAAATTAAAAGATTCAAATCAAATCTCATCAATCACCTTCCTAATTAAATTAAATCACATGCCTAAACTAAATAAAATCGAATCAAATCAAATCAAATTACCTTCCAAAATTAAGGAGATCATTTCCTTATGACACACAAATTAGATATCCACATAATTACACAATATTCTTTCCCTACTTGTATAAGGATAACCTCCACCCTTGCCTATAAAAAAGAGCATTCACGACCCTTCACCCCCTAGCATTCACGCCCCTAAGCTCTCCATCTCTCACCAAAAACTCTCAGTAAACAAACACCAAATAAAACCCTAAGCTCTCTCTTGGCCACAACCAGAAAGAGACAAACCCTAATCGCTTGGCTCTCATTCAACACTCACGGCCATAACCAAAAATAAAAAACCCTAAGAGTTCTCACTCATCTCTCCTCACGGCAATAACCAAAACCTCACTCATCTCTCATCAACCCTATCTCACGGCCACAAACCTGCATGAACCACCAAACTGCACGTTGAACGTGCATGAAGCCCTCACGTTCATGACTCAACACACACGTTAAACATCCTCACCTCTCAATCCCACATCAACAAACAAATAACTGCACGCCTAAAGCAGCTCTTCACGTGAAACCCAACCCTCCACCGACACATGCAAACAAAATCATAAAATAGCACACAACACGCACCCCTTCTCGACAGCCCACACAACCCACATGTCCTCACTAACCGTCCGAATAAACAAAACAAGACTGCAGCCCCAAACCGATTAAATAACCACCGCAAATCATCCCCCTAAACAGCCCCTGAACTTCACCTTAAAACACCAAAAACCAGCCCCAGTAAAGCTGTCTTTAACCACCAAAATGTTTCTCTGAATCACTACCCGAATACCGCAGAAATAATGAGCAAACAGCAGCCGGAAATAGTGAAGTAACGAAGGAAAACAACAAACCAGTAAATCGGAAAAGCCGGGGAGCATCAACCCTTCCGACAACCGCGTAACGCACTTCCAAGAGACGACTTAAGAGGTAAGACCTGAGGGCACCCTTTAATTATTCCCGTTCTTTTTATGTTATTTATTAATGTTTCTTTGCATGAGTATTGTTGGTTAATGTGTGCTATGGCCATGGGCTGAATGGAATATGTGTTATCTCTTGCGGTATATCGGATGGAAACCCGGAGGTAAATTCCGTAGCCGAATCCGAATGGACGGCAGTACAGTCTGCACTCGGGATACAATGCCATGTACCGCTTGAGAGACACACATATTTCATTTCATCCAACCTTGTGTTTACACATGATTTAGTCATTTAGTATGTTATTTTTATGATTTAGTCATCTAGTATGTTATTTCCTTTTATGTATGATTTAGTTGGTTATTTCCGAGCATGATTAGTTATTTCTTTTGCATTAGGAATTTAATTTATGCTTATGTTTAGGTTATTATTTATTTTTCGCGCTTCATAATTCAATATGTTCATGAGATTATTGCGTGCTATTGTGTGTTTGCCGTTATGATGACTTACTTTTATGCATGCAAACTTAGATATAGGTTTTATTTTCATGTACGTAAACTTAGACATAGGGCACTCTTGAGAATGTATGTTGCGTAGACTCGGTTAGATTATTGTACAAATCCTTTCATTACAAGTGGCATAAGTAAGGGACCATTCTGAACCCAACGGTTTGAGGTCATCCCTTGCGAGGGGTGAATACGGCCTTAAATCATTTTCCCGGGTCACACTGGGTGGTGACTCCATGTTATTTCTCCGGTTTAGTTCCCCGCGGGCTATTCCGTACTCCTGACTAGGCTGCGAGCCTGGAACAGCATCGTCGATTTCTGTGTCCTATAGTCTGGCGACTCCACTGGGGATAGAGAATCGGCCCCGAAATAATGTCTTGTAATGTTTTTGAATTGTGTTTAGTTAATCGTGTCTACCGTGGGTTGAAATGGGTTTAATCAAAGGCACTATTAGAGCTAGGTAATGGTTTGGTGTCTTCCTTCATTCACTACCTTTCTATAAGGGAAAGCTGTGAAGGCACCTAGATAATCATTTACTCGAAGCTATCGTGATGGACTAATTTGGACGACCTATTGTTTATTCCTGTCACCAAGGCGATAAGAGCCTAAGAGGCTTGGGTATTTAAGAGAGTCCGCTCCACCCTCCCTCTGGGGAATCTTCAATAAGAAATCCATTTGACAGTCAGTCACGTATCATCACTCGTTGGCACGTACCTTAGCATATAAAAAAGGTGCGCTCATTTGGTCGCTCGAACCCTTGAGTGGGGAGACCTAGTTGTTGGCAATCCTTCGCCAGCCGGAGCCTTTGTCTACACTCCTATAAACCCGCATATGAACCATAGTCATATATACCATAGAAGTTTCCCATTCATGCTTTTGGTAAACACGTGCATATTAGATCTCATGCATCGCACATCCCATGTTTACACGCATCATGTTAACCCTGTGTCTTAAAAGCCATCATATATATTCGTTGGGCTAGAGAATAAAGAAATATTTGTCAAAAATAGTTTAGCAAACATGGATATCGGGGAAAAGGAAACCGAGGGACAGAAAACTTTACAGCAAGGATACAAAGACCATTGTGAAAAAAAAAAGAAAAAAAAAAGAAAAAGAAGAGAGAAAAAAAAAAGAAAAAAAAATTTATTTGTTCTTAGTCCTTAATAGTTAGGCATAAGTCCGATGATGAAATTGATAGCTTTAGGGTGAAGTCTTAGAAAAGATAAACTCTTAATGTGCTTTTATCTGATACTTTGAGTGATTGATCTATGTTAGACTCGTAAGCACTTCACTATAGGTTCTTAGCGGTGAAAACATGAGTAGTTGGCAAGGTGACTAGTTGAATAAATTGTAGGTCGGTTAATGATCGTTTGCTTAGATGTCTATCTTGATTTGCTTATGTTATGATCTGTGGTATGGTTGAAAATGAAAGAAAAATCTCTAAAGAAAAGAATTGAACCACCTATAACCGATAAGCGTGAAGCTACCCATGGACGAGTATTAGGACCACCATGAGGAGAAATGCTACCTTAAAGGGTAGGTGTGTTGAAAAAAAGGGAAAAAAAGGAAAAGAAAAAAAAAAGAAAGTTCAAAATGAAAAGAAAAAAAAAAGACAAAAGAGAAAGAAAACCATACCACATTGAGCACAGAAAAGCAACTGCAGGCATAATTGAGACATCTAGGTTGGTTTGACCAATCGATCCCATTTTTTTGACGAAACCATTGAGTTGGCTTACCTGGGGATGAATCTGCAAATGAACCTTTGCACACACACACATTGAGTCTGGCTTAGATCATTTATTCAAAGACTTGTATTTAAAATACGTTGAATGTTTTGAAGGTTCTCTGGTTTCAATACTGGGCATTCTTTAAGGGCAATAATATGAGTAACTATAGGGACTATTTCGTAGCATGTGATATAATATGATGATGTAGAATGCCATATCATGTGGTCCACATTGACCTAATACAAGCAGCGGAGAGCAGAAAGCTAAATCAAGACTGGGGGCGACCAGTCTACCACCCTGCGAATAAGGGATGTATCGAGAACTTGAGCCATAGGACGAAAGAAAAATGAGCAAAGAACCGACAGAAGGAAATTATAAGTAGACCCAGAGGGCGTTCAAAGACTTTTGTAGGCGAGAAGCACCGAGGAGCACAAAGAATACCTAACCCATCGGAATAGGAAATACATCTATGCATACACGTCACATACACGCATTTTTTTATTTTGTTCGCAGGTTTTGAAGAAAAGGAAAAAAGAGGCAAAGACAAGCAGTTTGGAGAATGAATCACAAGGTCGAGGCCCACACATCAATCAGCAGTTTTGGGGATGAGTCCAAGGGTCGAGGCCCACATCAGCATCAGTTTTGGGGATGAGTCCCAAGGTCGAGGCCCACAGCAGTATCGGTTTTGGGGATGAGTCCCAAGGTCGAGGCCCACAATAGTATCAGTTTCGGGGATGAGTCCCAGGATCGAGGCCCACATCAGTATCGGTTTCGGAAACAAAGCCCAGGGAATAAAGCCCACATTCAGCACAGTTCGGGAATAAAGCCCACCATCAGTTCAGTTCGGGAATAAAGCCCACTCTTAACACAGCTCGGGAACAAAGCCCACTCTCAACACAGTTCGGGAATAAAGCCCAGGGGAATAAAGCCCTATTTCAACACAGTTCGGGAAAAATCCCACTCTCTACACAGTTCGGGAACAAAGCCCAGGGAATAAAGCCCACATTCAGCACAGTTCGGGAACAAAGCCCACCATCAATTCAGTTCGGGAATAAAGCCCACTCTTAACACAGCTCAGGAACAAATCCCACTCTCAATACAGTTCGGGAATAAAACCTAGGGGAATAAAGCCCTATTTCAACACAGTTCGAGAACAAAGCCCATTCTCTACACAGTTCGGTAATAAAGCCCTGGGAACAAAGCCCACAATCAACACAGTTCGGGAACAAAGCCCAGGGAATAAAGCCCATAATCAACAGTTCGGGAACAAAGCCCACAATCAGCACAGATCGGGAACAAAGCCCAGGGAATAAAGCCCACAATCAACAGTTCGGGAACAAAGCCCACAATCAACACAGATCGGGAACAAAGCCCAGGGAATAAAGCCTTATCTTAAACACAGTTCGGGAACAAAGCCCATGGGAACAAAGCCCACAATCTACACAATTCAGGGAACAAGACCCTCAACTTATATCAGGAACAAGACCCACAATTCAGGGAACAAGACCCTCAACTCAAATCGGGAACAAGACCCACAAATTGGGAACAAGACCCACAAATCGTGAACAAGACCCACAAATCGGGAACAAGACCCTTATCTCAACTCAGTAACGGTTCGGAAATGGACCTCCTCACATGTAACGGTTCGGAAATGGACCACTATCACATCAGACGCCGAAAATGGCACTCCGAAAATGGAGCACAGTTCGAAAATGGACCACTATCATATCAGAAGCCGAAAATGGCATTCCGAAAATGGAGCATGGTTCGGAAATGGACCACTATCACATCAGACGCCGAAAATGGCACTCCGAAAATGGAGCACGGTTCGGAAATTGACCATTATCACATCAGACGCCGAAAATGGCACTCCGAAAATGGAGCACGATTCGAAAATGGACCATTATCACACCAGAGGCCGAAAATGGCACTCCGAAAATGGAGCACGGTCCAGAAATGGACAACTATCACATCAGACGCCGAAAATGGCACTCCGAAAATGGAGCACGGTCCGAAAATGGACAACCATCAGCGACGCCTCAAAATGAGGTTTAGCATGCCGAAAATAGAGCTAAAAAAATGGAGCACAGTTCGAAAATGGACAACCATCACATCAGCGACGCCACAAAGTGAGGTTTAGCATGCCGAAAATGGCACTCCAAAAATGAAGAACAGTTCAAAAATGAACCACCATCACATCAGCGATGCCTCAAAATGAGGTTTAGCTCGCCAAAAATGGCGCTCCAAAAATGGAGCACGGTTCGGAAATGGACCACAATCTCAACTCAGTAACGGTTCGGAAATGGACCAACTCTCATCAGTTCAGTTTGGTAGTGATTCCTAGAGATCACTGTTGGTTTCTATTATGGTCCCGGATCGATTATAAGCATGAAAAACATTGCGAATACATATCGACGAAGTTGCGGAATACTCACATCGATCGGTTGAGACGATTTGAAGACGAATCAAGCCATAAAGCCCACTGTCTTGCTCACGCCACTGTGCAGATTTGCTCACTGGTTTGAGCTGATTCGGGTCTCATTTCGAAGCTCCAAACTCCGTCGGATGAGTCCCGCCTCATGGGTGAACCTCCCTAACACCTTCGCAATAGTCGCAAGTGTGCTAGCACTTAGATTTGTCCATGAAAAATCCACTCATTGCCTCCCCAAAGCTCACGCCTGTGAGCTGTGCAGAAGAGAGAAAACAACCCTTTTGGGCGTGAATGTGAGAGAGTGTGGAGAGAAGAAGAAAATGTGAAAGTTAGATTAGAAAAGTGTAAATGTTTGGTTTATATATTTTCCAAAATATATTAATGATTTACCACTTAGTTTTCCAAAAGTCAAATGGTGTAAATCATTTAATTGATTTCTAAAATCAATTCATTTACCAAACATTCCAACCACTCCACTAACTCACATCTAGTCACATCTTTCATTCAATCAATCACATCAATCAATCACATCACTCAAAGTGACATTTGATTTGACGCTTGATGTGATGAATGATTTGACGCTTGATGTGACTTGCATCGCCGCACTCGAATTCGAAATACGAATGCGCTCGCAATCACACTCGGGCTCGGGTTCGCTAATTCCAAATTAGCGAGTTTTCCGTTGCGTCGTAATTAAATGATTACGCCTAGCGAATTCACTATTCGCGTCGCTAACGAATTAATTCTAAATTAATTCATTCGCCCGAATTAAAATCCAATTTCAATTCCGCGTCGAAATCTAATTTCGTTTAATATTTCAAAATGACAGTTCCAAGAACCTTATGCTTGCTTCAATCCAAACATGGATCGAATAACCCGCAAACCTTGTTTGTCGGTTATACAAAATCGTCAGGATGTTAAAAATATCCTCCAAAAGGTTTCCTTTCAGGAAAGCGATTTTGATCTTTAACTAACACATTTCATAAATGAAATATGCAGTATCAACAAGCATCATCAAAATGGATTTACCATGGCAACAGGTAAAAGGTTGAACCGTTATTAACACAATGTTGATAACGATACCTTTCCGTCAAAAGCCCAGCTTTGTACGTTGGTATGCTGCCTTCCATGTATGTCTTCCTTGAAGACGTTTAATGTACCAATAGGCACAATGCCTTGTGGTACAACAACTAGTATCCAAAATAGTTGTTATACATGGAATCCATTTCGGACTCATGGCACTTTGCCATAATAGGAAGTCGATACCTTGTATCACTTCCTCGTACGCAGTCGGTTGGTATACCTCCATAAGATTTACATCTTTAAGGGGTTACATCAAAAACCCATACCCCAGGTTGTTTTCTGATTCTCTTCGATCTACGCGGTTCTTGTGTATTCGAAGATTAATGGTACAGATTCATCATTGATGAACTGTTTGTGTTCCATTAAGGACTTCGTGCCTTGAATAGTATTACTCCGATTTTCATCGAGTATCACTATTCTCCCACTGACCACTGCATATCGGTGTTTCTCTTAGGCAAACCGCATGGTGAGCAACAATTATATTGTTCTCATGTGAGATTTATAAGTACTATACTTATGGTTTCCCTTAGGATAACCTATTATTGGCACTTATCCAATTTGGGTTCTAGTTTGGTATCATCCAAACGTTATGCCCAGCATACCCAAATTATTAGGAATGAGAAACCCTGTTTCTTTCCTGTTCATATCCTATATGATATCTGTCAAACAATTTATATGGAACCTTATTCTAAATAAGTTTTGCACTGTTAATACATATCCGTTGAAGGAAATGGTAGCTCAGAGCGACTCGTGATAAACCTTATCATGTCCAACAAAATTCGGTTTTCGTTCGGACACACCGTCTAACTGACGTGTCTCGGGAGGAGTCCTCATCTGAAAGAATACTATACTCTTTCATGTATGCTTGAAACTTACTGCTTAAGTATTTTCATTACGGTATTACCGTGACGGTATAATACTATAGTCGATCTGTTTATCTACTTCGTGTCGAAACTCTAATAGTTTCCGATCTGTGTTCTTCAAAAGAAACACATAACCGTAACGTGATGCCACATCCGTTAAGGTCACGAAATATTCATGTTCACATCTAGCCTAGCTAGATATGGGCCCATTAACTTCACCATGAATAGGGCTAACAGATTGGTGGCACTTACAGTATTACCAAGTAAACAGTGTTTTTAAGTACTTTACCTAATAAACTAGATTCGTAGACTTTATTTGAATAGTCAAATCAGTCCTAGTACCCACTCTTCAAAAGTGCGGATATACGAGTCTTGTTTAATTGTGTCCCAGACAACAATGCCACAAATAAGTCTCTATTGATCAAATCAATTTGAGCTATTTATTTGTCATTTTATATGTTTTGAGATTTTATTATATTCAAAATATAAATTCTGTTATTCACATCTAATGTGTTTATCTCAGTATCATCTTTATATAATGAAACACTTAGTGTTCTAGAATATAAAGGTTTATCCACAATGGATTAAACACTGATATAGAGATAATGTCTCTAGTCAAACTAGTTACATTATAACAGTTCCTAATTTAAGTACACACCCGAAGGGTAGTTCCTAAACTTAGGTATCTACGGTCGAAACAGTGACTTTCGTCCCGTTTCCGATTCGCAGAGCAATCTCAGCTTGAAGTTAGTATCCTGCTCAAAGCAGATTCTGAACATCAATACATATATTTTATGTACCACACTAAGTATTTAAAATCTAATTTCAATACTAGTAGTGAACATAACTTTGACAAACATTTTTAAAGTCAGAGCCTTGCCCTTTCTTTAATTCCTTCATGTCTTCCATATCCAAATGGTAGTCACTTTGGGATATGTCAATTATCATTTTCAATATTTCAAGAACCTTAGGCCAAGCCTTGGGTTTTTAGAATATCGAAACGATGTGCACCTTGTGCAACACGTCCAATTGCAAACTTTGACTTTTCACCTCTAGAATAGTCAAATCAATTCTCTAAGAATTATTAATTGCAATTTAATACTTTTAAATCTAAAGATAGATTTATGATAAGTATATTAATTAAGCACTAAAGTCATCATCACATAAATCTTCCAAAGATTTTATGCTCTACTATTTGCTTAATTATGGGCTTAAGGTATAATAAGTTATTTTATCAAATAAAGTAACCTATTATTTATTCCCAATTTGAAAATTAAATCATTTAAAATATTTTAATCCCAGATTATATTTTAAATATCCAACTTTTCAATTTTATCTTGATTACAATAGTCCAACTATTTAATCAACGATTAGTGGTACTATATATATTATAATGATTATAATAGTCCAACTATATAATCAAATATAATCCAAATTAATTAACCTCAATTACATTGATTACTATAATCCAATTATAAAATCAATTGTAAACTGAAATTAATTAATTCAAATATATTGATTAATATAATCCAATTATATATAATCAACTATAATACAGTCCAACTGTTTATTAAAACAACAATTTAAATATTAGTCCAACTAATACTTTTAATATATGACGAGTGATATTTGTTTGAGCGCGTATGGCGAGTAATTGAACGAATATTGCAAATTCAATTCTTGTCTCCCACTATTTTTCGTCGAGCCTCTAACCCTCTGTCGAGTACTCGGGAAACCGTGTTTCCTAGTGGGCTAGGATCCCGTTAAATATCACACAATCTTGACTTTGGCCAAAAAATTGTATGATAATTAACTAGGTAGATCTCTAAGATCAATTGGATCTAATCCAATTCCTAGATCCAGTAGGTGGACATCCAAGTCCGAAACATATATCTTATATATGCCTATATATCCAATATATACCCTAACCTTTTTCCTCTGAATCAACTAGGCCTTGGCTTTGGCACAACAAACCTGATGATCCCAGTCAAGCGCGGACCCATTGACCATGGAAGCTTTGTAATCAATGTCGATGGACAAGAAGTGGTCTTGACTTTGGCCAACAAACCACAACTTGGACAAGACACCAATATGGAACAAAGCTTCGTGATTCAAACACATCTTCGACGGACAAGGGCTTGAATTTGGCCAACAACCCATGCCAATCTAGGATCTTGAGCAAGAATCACTCAATGGAAGGAAAAGACGCATGATATTTGATGAGGGCTTTTCGCGTGCAAATTGGCTACCAATTTCATTATCTTTGTTAAGGTCTCATCATCATACACCCTTAAACATGCATTCTAAATACATAATAAAGCGAGTATGAAAATAAATAATAATGATATGCGGATGGATACTTAACACATTGATCCTAGATCAAATCTCTCCCTTTCTCACTCAAGCTAGCACTTGTATTACTTCTACCCGTTACACTACACTTCTAAAGAAACCTCATTTACATTGAGGGGAATAGGTGAGAAGAGAATACAAAGAGAATAGAGGTGATAAGGCTGGACACGCAGGTCCAATTTAATCAATCGAATTTATTACAACAATTTCCAAAATTGCCCCCACCCGACTAATATCCATCCGATATACATTATTCATTCATCACAACCACGTATTCACACATAAGCATGCTATCAATCAATCTAATCAAATTAATTAATCTGATAATTATGTGATCATCTAATGTTCAAACAACGATTTGATTTTGCTCGAGTCAAACTCATTTTTGCGAATAAGTACTCAAAGTACGAATTCTTGAATTAAATTAAACTACATAATTAAATCCAATTTAACATGTATTTAATACTAATTCACTATTCAATTCCAAATTAAATATTACACTTTATTTAATAAACCTTTAACGACTTAAATTCCAAATTTAATCGCGTCGGGACTCAAAGCCCGATTAACGTCCAACGTCAATTCAATTCAAGTCTAATGGGCTTTAATTAATTTCTTTAAGGCGTGGGCTTCGACAACCAAAGCCCAATCAAGGAGTAACCCCATAAGCCCAGAAATCAATTTAGGCCCATTAGGCCCAATTAAACTTTAAAGGTTTATAAGTTGCATTTGGGCTTTATGGTAGTGGTTTTGGGCCCAATTGGATCCAATCCATTTGGCCTAAACCCAACTTGATAAAATCAAGCCCAATTAGCCCAATTACAACATTAGAAGCCCAAATCCAATTTAAGCCTAAATAACTAAATTACATGAATCCAATTCCGCAATTTAATTACCTAAAGTGCATTACATGATTAATCACCCAAATCAATATTTCCAAAACATGAAATTAGTCCAATTAATCATGCTCATTATCATCATCACATGTCCAACACATAAATGAAAAAATCAAACCCATTACATGCTTTTAAGTCTCGGCCAAGGAGAGATTTTGTGTCCGATTTGGTTTCAATCCAATCGAACCCACAATCGACATCAAATCACCATCCTAAATGATTTCCAATACATCCAATGTTCAAAAATCAAAATACCAAGACATTATAGGGCAATGTCCAATTCGGCCAACATGATTAATTTGGGGATTTATGTTCAATTCAAAATCCAATCCAATTAGTTTCAAATTAACATCATCCTACATGATTCTAACTCATCCAATGAATCAAAAATCAAAAATCCAAGATTTCCAAAATTCCCAATACATTCGGCCAACATAACATTTTGGGGAAAATTATTCCAAATCAATTTTCATGAAATTGATCCAATCAACTTTCAATATAAACACATTTAAGCATATTCATCAATCCAATTTCACAAAATCATGCTCAAATTCAATTTGCCCAAATTTTAAGCCCTAAAATTTTCATGCTCAAACCTAGGCTCTGATACCATTGTTGGTTTCTATTATGGTCCCGGATCGATTATAAGCATGAAAAACATTGCGAATACATATCGACGAAGTTGCGGAATACTCACATCGATCGGTTGAGACGATTTGAAGACGAATCAAGCCATAAAGCCCACTACCTTGCTCACGCCACTGTGCAGATTTGCTCACTGGTTTGAGCTGATTCGGGTCTCATTTCGAAGCTCCAAACTCCGTCGGATGAGTCCCGCCTCATGGGTGAACCTCCCTAACACCTTCGCAATAGTCGCAAGTGTGCTAGCACTTAGATTTGTCCATGAAAAATCCACTCATTGCCTCCCCAAAGCTCACGCATGTGAGCTGTGCAGAAGAGAGAAAACAGCCCTTTTGGGCGAGAATGTGAGAGAGTGTGGAGAGAATAAGAAAATGTGATAGTTAGATTAGAAAAGTGTAAATGTTTGGTTTATATATTTTCCAAAATATATTAATGATTTACCAATTAATTTTCCAAAAGTCAAATGGTGTAAATCATTTAATTGATTTCTAAAATCAATTCATTTACCAAACATTCCAACCACTCCACTAACTCACATCTAGTCACATCTTTCATTCAATCAATCACATCAATCAATCACATCACTCAAAGTGACATTTGATTTGACGCTTGATGTGATGAATGATTTGACGCTTGATGTGACTTGTGTCGCCGCACTCGAATTCGAAATACGAATGCGCTCGCAATCACACTCGGACTCGGGTTCGCTAATTCCAAATTAGCGAGTTTTCCGTTGCGTCGTAATTAAATGATTACGCCTAGCAAATTCACTATTCACGTCGCTAACGAATTAATTCTAAATTAATTCGTTCGCCCGAATTAAAATCCAATTTCAATTCCGCGTCGAAATCTAATTTCGTTTAATATATCCAATACATTAATTTAACGATTAATTCCAAATTAATCATTCTCTCTCTTTAGACGATATTTTATCCCAGATAAAATATCTCCGTAATTAATCCTAGATTAATTTTCTCTCTCTTCTATATAATCCCATATTATTAATGAGTGCGAGTTATGCGTCATCGGTGCATTATTGGGAAGCGACCCATGAGATCCCCGGATAATTCGGCAGTAAATACGGTCGTCGGAGTATCCGAATCACGTACGTACCAAGTACTACGTTCTACCGATTTACGAGACAAGATCGGCTTCTAGCAAAGCACGAAGTCTATCCAATTCTCCGGTCATATTCATCTAAGAATATTTAAGATCTATATCAGGCATAGTATACCAAGTATCGTGTATATCGGTCCAGTATCGGTTAGTCACGTGCTACGGCTGGAGCTAGATAAGTGTCTGCCCCGTCCGAAGCACATATCAGATGTCTGGTAACTAGTCTCTATAATCGGATATACATGACCTTGTCATAATATCCCGATGGTCGGCCAGCACTTAAGAGCACTAATACCGTATCCTGCGTGACATCATCTCCACTATGACTGGAGTGATACATCCGTCTTGACATCACACCCAACACTCTACGATTCTCAATATACCCAGCATTGGCGTACACAGAACCGGTTAGAGTCCTGGACGACCTCAACTAAAGCTTATTGATTGTCGTAAGCATTAGCGGTGCAAGTCTCAGGTTAAGACCAAACACACCTACCCTGATGTCGGACTCCCATAGACACATAGTCATAATACCAATGGGATTCCGAGGGGTCTATCCAGAGCGAAGCTGTTTCCCGTACCATCGGTGAAACACAACCTCCTATCGCACTTGCATGAGTATCCAATACCCAAATATATGAGAACTATGCCGTTGTGCCCTCACAACGCGCACAAGTGCAATACTAGCCTATTCCGCATTATCGATGTCCAGTCTCGATAATACTCCGGCTAGGGATATTTAATGATTAATCCTTCGTGGACTGATACTGTCTCATATCATTCTCAATCCAGGAACTAATCATAGGGACCTCTCTTCATTTATATATCTAAGGTGATCTAATCACAAATGATGAGAGTGCAATTTCCTTGTCACATAGTTAATTTGTACAACAACACTATGATCTGTACAAATAGTGACGCTATGGGTCATATTATCCAACAATCACAGCATCTTGCAGGGATGAACCTCAGGGGTCGCAGCACCTCACCACCAAATCAACTCAGCTTGAAACATCTCAGAGCAACAGGCAAGTCAACCAGCAGCTGGCGAGCCAGGTAAGTAAAAATACATTGCATAACTTTGATAGGATTGTCACTGTCACACACTGCATAAGTCCCATAAAAGTGGGGGCGACTGTAGGCACTGCATTTTTGCATATAAGTCCCGATGATGAGTCTCACATGGAGACACTACCTCTTTAAGTTGTGGAAGTCGCGGGAAATGGAAGTCGGAAGGGAAGAGTCAGAAATTGACACCTTGTTGGATTTAATTCGTTTGCCTATCTTCGGGTTTGCTCGTTAAGCCTCTGTTTTAAACTTATCCTTAGCTCAAAAACCCCGCAAGTCACACACCAAGCCCACCAAAACAAACCAAACTCATGCCCAAATAGACCAAACCCCACGCCCAAAGCTTCCTAAAATAACAAACTCACACATTAAACACATGTTAAAAATAAATCAAATCACCTTCCCAAATTAAAAGATTCAAATCAAATCTCATCAATCACCTTCCTAATTAAATTAAATCACATGCCTAAACTAAATAAAATCAAAGAAAATCAAATCAAATCAAATTACCTTCCTAAATTAAGGAGATCATTTCCTTATGACAAACAAATTAGATATCCCCATAATTACACAATATTCTTTCCCTACCCGTATAAGGATAACCTCCACCCTTGCCTATAAAAAAGAGCATTCACGACCCTTCACCCCCTAGCATTTACGCCCCAAAGCTCTCCATCTCTCACCGAAAACTATCAGCAAACAAACACCAAATAAAACCCTAAGCTCTCTCTCGGCCATAACCAGAAAGAGACAAACCCTAATCGCTTGGCTCTCATTCAAAACTCACGGCCATAACCAAAAATAAAAAAACCCTAACAGTTCACACTCATCTCTCCTCACGATAATAACCAAAACCTCACTCATCTCTCATCAACCCTCTCTCACGGCCACAGACCTGCATGATCCACCAAACTGCACGTTGAACATGCATGCATCTCTCACGTTCACGAGCCAACACACACGTTAAACATCCCCACCTCTCATTCCAACATCGATAAACAAACAACTGCATGCCTAAAGCAGCTCTCCACGTGAAACCCAACTCTCCACCGACACATGCAAACAAAACCCTAAAATAGCACACAACACGCAGCCTTTCTCGACAGCCCACACAACCCACATGTCCCCACTAACCGGCTGAATAAACAAAACAAGATTGCAGCCCCAAACTGATTAAATAACCACCGTAAATCATCCCCCTAAACAGCCCCTGAAATGCATCTTAAAACACACAAAACCAGCCCCAGTAAAGCTGCCATTAACCACCAAAATTCTGCCCTGAAACACTGCTCGAATATCGCAGAAATAGTGAGCAAACAGCAGCCCAAAACAGTGAAGCAATGAAGGAAAACAACAAATCAGTAAATCGAAAAAGCTATGGAGCATCAACCCTTCCGACAACCGCGTAACGCACTTCCAAGAGACGACTTAAGAGGTTAGACCTGAGGGCACTCTTTTATTTATTCCCGTTCTTTTTTTGTTATTTATTAATGTTTCTTTGTATGAGTATTGTTGGTTAATGTGTGCTATGGCCATGGGATGAATGTAATATGTGTTATCTTTTACGGTATATCAGATGGAAACCCAGACGTAAATTCCGTAGCCGAATCCGAGTGGACGGTAGTGCGGTCTGCACTCGAGATACAATGCCACGTACCGCTTGAGAGACACACATATTTCATTTCATCCAACCTTGTGTTTACGCATGACTTAGTCATTTAGTATGTTATTTTTACGATTTAGTCATCTAGTATGTTATTTCCTTTTATGCATGATTTAGTTGGTTATTTCCAAGCATGATTAGTTATTTCTTTTGCATTAGGAATTTAATTTATGTTTATGTTTAGGTTATTATTTATTTTTCGCGTTTCATAATTCAATATGTTCATGAGATTATTGTGTGCTATTGTGTGTTTGTCGTTATGATGACTTACTTTTCTGCATGCAAACTTAGATATAGGTTTTATTTTCATGTACGTAAACTTAGACATAGGGCACTCTTGAGAATGTATGTTGCGTAGACTCGGTTAGATTATTGCACAAATCCTTTCAATGCAAGTGGCATAAGTAAGAGACCATTCTGAACCCAATGGTTTGAGGTCTTCCCTTGCGAGGGGTGAGTGCGGCCTTAAATCATTTTCCCAGTTCACACTGGGTGGCGACTCCATGTTATTTCTCCGGTTTAGTTCCCTCGTGGGCTATTCTGTACTTTTGACTAGGCCGCAAGCCTAGAACAACGTCGCCTGGAACAACGTCGAACAGTGAACTTGTGGATACTGTTGGGTTTCTACGGTCTAACCGGGATCATTTTCAAGCAATGAAACAATATGTGAATACAACAAAGAAGTTGCGGAATACTTACATTGAGCGGTTGAGGCGATGCGATGAAGAACAAAAACTTTTTAAGCCCTTTGAGACTCCTCAAAGGCTCTCGACACTCACTGGTTTTGCTCCTCCATTTTCGGTCCAAGCTCCAAGCTTTTGGGTGGTTATTCCAAGGTCACAAGTGCGGTTCCCTATCACCTTCGTAAGACTCTAAAGCGTACTAGCACTCGGTAATTTTTGCCGCAAAAATCACCTAGCTTCTCCTTCAATCTCACGGTGAAACCAGAAAAATAAGGAAGAAAAACCTGCCCCTTGGGCGTGAATGAGAGAAGAGAGAAGAGAGAAGAATGTGTTAGGTTGTTACCAAAAAATGTATTATTTAATTGTTTTCAAAAAAAAAAAAAAAAACATATACCATTTTTCCTTTTCCAAAAAGTCAAAGCATTAAAGCTTTGCCAACAACCACAATCAATCACAATGACAAGTTGTCATATCACTAAAAGTGACTAGACATCACATCAATCGATTGACTAGTGATTTGACGCTTGACGTGACTTATGGGCCGCACTTAATGAGTGCGCCCGCAAACACTCCCGGGCTCGGGTTCGCTAATTCCAAATTAACGAATTTTCCGTTGCGACGTAAATAAATAATTATGCCTAGCAAAATTACTATTTATATCACGAATGAATTAATTCAAAATTACCTCGTTCGCCCAAATTAAAATCTAATTTCAATTCCGCGTCGAAATCCAATTTCGTATAATATATCGAATATATTATTTTATCGATTAATTCCAAATTAATCGTTCTCTCTCTTTAATGATATTTTATCTCAGATAAAATATCTCCGTAATTAATCCCAGATTAATTTTATCTCTCATCTAATTAATCCCATATTAATAAAGTGCGAGTCATACGTCATCGGTGAATCTTCGGGAAGCGACCAATGAGATCCCCGGATATGTTGGCATTAAATTACACCCAATACACTACGATTCTCAATATACCCAGAAGAGGCGTACACAGAACCTGTTAAAGCCCTGGATGACCAAAACCAAAGTACATTGATTGTCGCAAGTATTAGCGGTGCAAGTCTCAGGTTAAGACTAAATACACCTACCCTGATTCGGACTTCCATAGACACATAGTAATACTACCAATGGAATACAGATGGGTCTATCCAGAGCGAAGCTGTTTTCCGTACCATCGGTAAAACACAACCTCCTACTACACTTACATGAGTATCCTATACCCAAATATATGAGAACTATGTCGTTATCCCTCACAACGCGCACAAGTGTAATACTAGTCTTTTCCGCATTATCGATGTCCAATCTCGATAATACTCTGACTAGGAATATTTAATGATTAAACCTTCATGGATTGATACTATCTCATATCATCTCAATCCAAGAACTAATCATAAGGACCTCATATCATTTATACATCTTGGTAATCTAATTACAAATGATAAGAGAGCAATTTCCTTTGTCACATTGTTAATTTGTACAACAACACCATGATCTGTACAAATAGTGACGCTATGGGTCATAACTATCCAACAATCTCCCACTTGGCCTATAGCCAGTCACTCAAGTGTCTCACACCCGAACTATGTACGGTTCGCTCAAATTACTGAGAAAAGACTTTCGTCAACGGATTTGCAAAATTATTATCTGATGCGATTTATACGATCATCGCATCGCCGCGATGTATGATCCAAACGAATCAGATGAATAGTCGAAGTATATATCTGGATCGTTGATGAGACCATTAATTCTTTAGCCTGCGTTGTAGCCTAGATCAGCTGCTAACATAATTATATCTAATCTAATTAGATTTATTATCGATCCAAAAGGCTTCTATTGCTGCCTCAGCTGCAGCAATAACCCGTTTCTGCTGTTTATTCGGTAACAGTATCTTGCTTGGAAGATTTCCATCTCACTGTTCCGTTATTCAAACTGTATAGTACCTTTGTGCGACTTATAATAGTTTTATCGGTTAGGAAACTTGCAACGGTGATCCCAGACACTTCAAGTTCTCATTCTCCATAGTTTAAGACAGCATCCTTAGTTCCTCTGAGATACTGAAGGATGTTCTTAAAATCAATCCAGTGACTATCATTTGGATTGATCCCGATTGTGAATCCATATGCTCAAAGCATATGAGACACCAGGTCGCGTACATTTTTCAATGTACGAGTTCTCGAAGAGTATCAACAACTTTAAATCTATCCCAGTAGATCTTTATTCCTAGAATAAAGGTTGTTTCTCCTAAGAATTCTACGGAGAATTTTCATGAAAGCCAAGCTTTCACCGATTGTATTATGGGAATATCATTTCCAAGAAATGATATGTTATCACTATATAGGACATTCATTGTCAGCGCGCTCCCACTAACCTTCTTATATACACAAGAATCATTTCCGTTTTGAATCAAATCATATACCATTATGATTAGATCAAAACGATAATTCTAAGAACACAATGCTTGCTTCAATCCATCCATGGATCGAATAACTTGCAAACCTTGTTTGCTCGTTTCAGTACGACAAAACCGTCAGGATGTTGAAAACATCCTCCAAAAGTTTTCCGTTAAGGAAAGCGGTTTTGGCATTCAGCTGTCATATTTCATAAATGAAACATGCAGCATCAGCAAGCATTATCCAAATGGATTTAACATGGCAACAGGTAAAAGGTTTCGTCATAATCGACACTATGTTGATAACGATACCTTTTCGCTCCAAGCCTAGCTTAGTACGTTGGTATGTTGCCTTCCACGTATGTCTTCCTTAAAGACTTATATAGGACCAATAGGCACAATGCCTTGCGGTACAACAACTAGTATCCAAACTTGGTTGGTGTACATGGAATCCATTTCGGATATCATGGCACTTTGCCATAATAGGGAGTCGATACCTTTTATCACTTCCTCATACGTAGTCAGTTCGTATTCCTCAATAAGATTGACATGTTTATGAGGTGAGATCAGAAACCCATACCCCAGGTTGTTTTCTGACTCTCTCCGACTAACGCGGTTCTTGTGTATTCGAAGATTATTGGTATAGTTTCATCCCTGATGAACTATTTGTGTTCCATTAGGAATCGGTACCGGGAACAGTATTACTCCGATTTTCATCGAGTTTTACTTTCCTCCCACTTACCACTGCATATAGGTATTCCTCTTAGGAAAACCGCATGGCGAGCAACAATTACATTGTTCTCTAGGCACTTATCCAAATTCGGTTTTAGTTTGGTATCATCCAAACATATGCTTAGCATTCCCGAATCTTCAGGAATGAGAAAACCCAGTTTCTTTCCTGTTAATATCTAATATGAAGTCTGTCAAACAGATCTTTATGGAACCTTATTCAAAATAAGTTTTGCACTGTTAAATGCGTATCCGTTGAAGGAAATGGTAGTTCAGAGCGACTCATGATTAACCTTATCATGTCTAGCAAAATTCGGTTTCTCCGTTCGGACACACCGTCTAACTGACGTGTTCGGAGAGGAGTTCTCATTGAAAGAATACTATATTCTTTCAAGTATTTGAGAAACTTATTGCTTAAGTATTTTCATCATGGTCTAACCATGATGGTTTAATACTTTAGCCGATCTGTTTGTCTACTTCGTGTCGAAACTCTAAAAGTTTCCGATTTATGTTTCAGAAGAAACACATAACCATAACGCGATGCCATATCCGTATAGGTCACGAAACATTCATATCCACCTCTAGCCTAGCTAGATATGGGCCCACTTACTTCACTATGAATAAAGGCTAATAGATCGATGGCATTTACACTTTTACCAAGTAAAATGTGTTTTAAGCACTTTGCCCAATAAACTAGATTCGTAGACTTATTTGAATAGAATCAAATTTGTCCTAGTACCCACTCTTCGAAAGTGTGGATATAGGAGTCTTGTTTGATTGTGTCCCAGACAGCTATGCCACATTTAAGTCTCTTCTGATCAAATCAATTTTAGCTAATCGTTTGTCATGTTATACGTTTGAGATTTATTTATATTCAAAATATAAATACTGTTATTCACATCTAATGTGTTTATCTCAATATCATCTTTATAAAATGAAACACTTTAGTGTTCTAGAATATAAAGGTATACCCGTAATGGGTTAAACCCTGATATAGAGATAATGTATCTAGTCAAACTAGTTACATTGTAACAGTTTCCTAATTTAAGTACTCATCCGAAGGGTAGTTCCTAAACTTAGGTATCTGCGGTTAAAACAGCGACTTTCGTCCCGTTTCCGATTCGCAGATAAATCTCAACTGAAGTCAGTATCCTGCTCTCAGCAGATTCTGCACAACAGTACATATTTATATACCACATCCAGTATCTAAAATCCAATTTTAATACTAGTAGTGAACATATTTATGACAAACATATTTGAAGCCGGAGCCTTGCCCGTCTTCAATTCCTTCATGTCTGCCTTGTCCATACGGCAGTCACGCTTCCATGTCCCCGCTTGCCACAATTTAGGCAGACATTTTAGGATATGTCCTTTATCTTCCCAGAAGATTGTAATGTCTTGGCCTTTGTCCCTTTTCCACACCCCAGAAGCCTTTGGCCAAGCCTTGGCCTTCTAGAATGTCGAAGTAAGGTGTGTCTTGCGTTTCTTGCCATATTGCAAACTTTTGGCTTTGTCTCCTAGAGAATAGCCATTAACTCTCCAAGAGTTTACTATTGCAATTAGTTCTTCTAAGATCTAAGAATAGATCTATGAAGATCCTTCAATTTCATTATCATACTTTAAGGATCTAATAATTAGTCCTGATTAAGAAATTAAGGAGTCTATTTGGCAAGTATAACGGATTAAGCACTAAAGTTATCATTACATGAATATTCCAAATATCATGCTCTACTATTTGCTTAACTCCGGGCTTAGGCCTAAGATGTTATTTTATCAAATAAAGTAACTTCTTAGTTTTCAGGACTATCCTGATTCATTATTCCCAATTTGAAAAATTAAAGTCGTTTAAATAAATTTTCACCCAGAATTATGTTTTAAACACTAATCTTTCAATTTATCTTGATTCTAATAGTCCAACTATTTAATCAACGATTTAGGTACTATTTATTATAATGATTACTATGGTCTAACTATATAATCAACTATAATTCAATAGGTTAAATTCAATTATATTGATTACTATAATCCAATTATAAAATCAACTATTAATTGAAATAGTTAATTTAAATATATTGATTACTATAATCCAATTATATAATCAACTATAAATGAAATAGTTTGAATACAGTCCAACTGTTTTAAAACAACGATTAAATATTAGTCCAACTAATATATTAATTTATATTGACGAAAAATTTGTAATGATCGCGTATGGCAAGTAACTAAATGAATATTGCAAATTTAATACTTGCCTCCCACTATTTTTTGGCGAGCCTCTAACCCTCTGTTGAGTACTCGGGAAACCTTGTTTCCTAGTGGGCTAGGATCCCGTTAAATAACACACAATCTTGACTTTGGCCAACAAATTGTATGATAATTAACTAGGTAGATCTCTAAGATCAATTGGATCCCATCCAACTCCTAGATCCAGTAGGTGGACATCCAAGTCTGAAAGATATATCTTATATATGCCAATATATCCAATATATTTCCTAACCTTTTTCCTCTGAATCAACTAAGCTTTGGCTTTGGCACAACAAACTTAGTGATTCCAGTTAAGTGGAACCCATTGACCAAGGAAAGCTTCGTAATCAATGTCGATGGACAAGAAGTGATCTTGACTTTGGCCAACAAATCACAACTTGGACAAGACACCGATATGGAACAAAGCCTTCGTGATTCAAACACATCCTCGATGGACAAAGGTCTTGACTTTGGCCAACAAACCAATTCCAGTCTTAGATCTTGAGTAAGAATCACTGAATGGAAGGAAAAACGCTTAATATTATTTGAGGGTTTTTTCGCGTACAAATTGGCAACCAAATTATTATCTTTGTTAATGTCTCATCATCATACACCCTTAAACATGCATTCTAAACACATAATAAGGCGCATATAAATAAAATAATAATGATATGCGGATGGATACTTTAACACATTGTTCCTAGAACAAATCTCTCACTTTCCTCTCTCCCGCTAGCACATGTATTACTTCTACCCGTTACATAACACTTCTAAAGAAACCTCAATTACATTGAGGGGAATAGGTGAGAAGAGAAATACAAAGAGTCAAAGAGGTAATAGGCTGGACACACAGGTCCAATTAATAAATTCTAAATTTATTACAACAATTTCCAAAATTGCCCCACCCATCTAATATCCATCTGATATACATTATCCATGCATCGCAACCATGTATTCACACAAGCATGTTATCAATCAATCCAATCCAATTAATTAATCTAATAATTAATGACCATCCAATGTTCAAACAATGATTTGATTTTGCTCGAGTCAAACTCGTTATGCGAATAAGTACTCAAAGTACGAATTCTTGAATTAAATTAAACTACAACATTAAATCCAATTTAATTTGTATTTAATATTAATTCACTATTTAATTCCAAATTAAATATTACACTTTATTAACGAACCTTTACGACTTAGATTCTAAATCGAATCGTTACGGGTCTCAAAGCCCAATTAACATCCAATATCAATTTTATTAAAGTCCAATGGGCTTTTAATTAATTTCTTAAGGCATGGACTTTTGGTCAACATGGGTCCAACCCAATTACCAAAGCCCATTTAAGGAATCACCCTTATATGCCAAGAAACCAATTTAGGCCCATCAGGCCCAATTAATATATTAAGGTCCATTAGTCATAATTGGACATTATGGATATGGTTTTGGGCCCAATTGGATCCAACCAATTTAGCCTAAACCCATCTTGGTACAACCAAGCCCATTAAAGCCCAATTACAACTTTTAAGGCCCAATTCCAAAATAAGCACAACATAATTAAATTCTAAAAATTCTAATTTCACAATTTAATTACTCAAAGTGTAAGGCCATAATTAATTAACCAAATTAACATTTGCAAAATACCAATTTGCATAATTAATCATGCTTATCAACATCAAAACATGTCCAACACATTTTAATCAAAAATCAAACCCATTTCATGCTATAAGTCTCGGCAATTTGGGGTAATTTATGTCCGATTTGATTTCAATCCAATTAAATCCACAATCAACATTAAATCAACATTCCCAATCGTTTCAAGTCATCCAATGATCAACGAAACAAAAATACCAAGATATTAGGGTATCTCTAAGATTCGGCCAAGCCTCATAAATTGGGGAAAAATTGATCCAATCCAATTTTATAAAATTGATCCAATTAAACTTCAATTAAACATCATTCAAGCATACTCAATCAATTAATTTAATCAAATCATGCTCAAAATCAATTTACCCAATTTTAACCCTAAGTTCAAGTTTCATGCTCAACCTCGCTCTAATACCATTGTTGGGTTTCTACGGTCTAACCGGGATCGTTTTCAAGTAATGAAAAAATATGCGAATACAACAAATAAGTTCTGGAATACTTACATTGAGCGGTTGAGGCGATGCGATGAAGAACAAAAACTTTTTAAGCCCTTTGAGACTCCTCCAAGGCTCTCGGCACTCACTAGTTTTGCTCCTCCATTTTCGGTCCAAGCTCCAAGCTTTTGGGTGGTTATTCCAAGCTCACAAGTGTGGTTCCCTGTCACCTTCGCAAGACTCTAAAGTGTGCTAGCACACGGTAATTTTTGCCGCAAAAATCACCTAGCTTCTCCTTCAATCTCACGGTGAAACCAGAAAAAGAAGGAAGAAAAAACTGCCCATTGGGCATGAATGAGAGAAGAGAGAAGAATGTGTTAGGTTGTTACCAAAAATTGTATTATTTAATTGTTTTCAAAAAAACAAATAAACATATACCATTTTTTCCTTTTCCAAAAAGTCAAAGCATTAACGATTTGCCAACAACCACCATCAATCACAATGACAAGTTGTCACATCACTCAAAGTGACTAGACATCACATCAATCGATTGACTAGTGATTTGACGCTTGATGTGACTTGTGGGCCGCACTTAAATTCACAATGCGAGTGCACCCGCAAACACTCCTGGGCTCGGGTTCACTAATTCCAAATTAACGAATTTTCCGTTGCGACGTAATTAAATAATTATGCCTAGCAAAATTACTATTCATGTCGCTAACGAATTAATTCTAAGTTAACTCGTTCGCCCGAATTAAAATCTAATTTCGATTCCGCGTCGAAATCCAATTTCGTATAATATATCGAATATATTATTTTATCGATTAATTCCAAATTAATCGTTCTCTCTCTTTAATGATATTTTATCCCAGATAAAATATCTCCACAATTAATCCCGGATTAATTTTCTCTCTCATCTAATTAATCCCAGATTAATAAAGTGCGAGTCATACGTCATCGGTGAATCTTCGGGAAGCGACCCATGAGATCCTCGGATATATTGGTAGTAAATTCGGTCATCGGACTATCCGAACACGTACGTACCTAGTACTACGTTTTTACCGATTTACAAGACAAGGTTGGCTTCTAGCAAAGCGCCATGCCTACCCAATTCTCCAGAAATATCCTTACAGGAATATATGATCTATATCAGGCGTAGTATACATAGTATTGCGTATTTCGATCCAGTATCGGATGTCACGTGCAAGGCCTGGGGCTGGAAATGTGTTTGCCCCGTACGAAGCACATATCGGATCTCTAGTAACTAGTCTCTATAATCGGATAAACATGACCTAGTCATAATATCCCGATAGCTGCAGCATATAAGAGAACCAGTTCCGTATCCTACGTGATCATCATCTCCACTATTACCGGAGTGATACTTCCATCCCGACATTACACCCAATACACTATGATTCTCAATATACCTAGAAGAGGCGTACACATAACCTGTTAAAGCCCTGGACGACTAAAACCAAAGTACATTGATTGTCGCAAGTATTAGCGGTGCAAGTCTCAGGTTAAGACCAAATACACCTACCCTGATTCGGACTTCCATAGACACATAGTAATATTACCAATGGAATTCCGAGAGGACTATCCAGAGCGAAGCTGTTTTCCATACCATTGGTAAAACACAACCTCTTACTACACTTGCATGAGTATCGTATACCCAAATATATGAGAACTATGCGGTTATGCCCTCACAACGCGCACAAGTGTAATACTAGTCTTTTCCCCATTATCGATGTCTAATCTCGATAATACTCTGACTAGGGATATTTAATGATTAAACTTTCATGGATTGATACTGTCTCATATCATCTCAATCCAGGAACTAATCATAAGGACCTCCTATTATTTATACATCTTGGTAATCTAATTACAAATGATAAGAGAGCAATTTCCTTTGTCACATAGTTAATTTGTACAACAACACCATGATCTGTACAAATAGTGACGCTATGGGTCATAACTGTCCAACAGATACAATATTGCTTTGCGTGCTGGGAGTCTCCATGAAATTGCATATCTGATCCAGCTTGGCGTTGACTGCTGTATTGGCTCCAACTTCATAAATTCCAGCAATTCTTTGAATCATGCTCCTTTCTGTTGGCCATGAGGAATTGTTGTTGGTATTTTCTTCGATTAAGTCACAGGCTTGATCTTCTCATTTTTCCATCAAAGCTCATCCAGCAGCAGCATCAGTTGTGGTTCTCATTAGTCCAGAAAGTCCATTATTGAAAGTTTGGACTTAAAGCCATTTAGGAATCTCATGGTGAGGACATTTCCGGAGCAAATCTTTGTACCTTTCCCAAGCTTCGTAGAGAGTTTTCGAGTCTTGTTGTACAAAGGATGTGATGTCATTCCTCTGTTTTATTATTCTGGCTGGTGGAAAATACTTTGCAAGGAATTTGGTGGCTAGAGTGTTCTAAGTTGTGATGGAACTTGCTGATAGTGAATGTAGTCAGGCTTTAACTCTGTCTTTCAAGGAATATGGGAAAATCTGCAGTCTCATTGCTTCTTCAGCTCCTCGGTTGTAATTGAAAGTGCCGCAAACTTCCAGGAAGTTGCTGATATGGGAATTAGGATCCTTAGTTGCATTTCCCCTAAACTGCAATGACTGCTGAATCATATGAATGCATGTTTTGATGTCACATGCGTTTGTGGGTAAGAGAGGAAGTACAATACAGGAAATGAAGCCGTCAATCACCAGAATGTTTCTGTCTCGAATGAGAATTGGTGGTGCAACTTCTAAAGGTTCACGTTCCATGTTAACGATTGCTTTTTGGCCTTCTCGCCTTTCCCTTCTCAACTGTCTGATTGTTCTTTCAATTTCTAGGTCAAGCGGTTGGAGTTCAAAGCTTCCGGTTCGTCTCATATAGTGTCTGGGAACCTGAAACACACGAAAACAGAAATAATAAGTAAAAAGAAATTAGATACAACTAACGTATCTAACCCCAAAACTAATAGTAAAAGATAACTAAGTCCCCGGCAACGGGGCCAAAAACTTGACCGGTGCGTAATCACACGCGTATAACGCAAGCGCACATATCGTTCAAGTAGTATAAAAAGTATTGATCCAACGAGGACTTAAAAACAAGAAAATAAAATTGCGAAAATAGGTTTAGGAAAATTCAAATTTATAAAACTATCCAGGGTTGTGAATCCTTCCAATATCTTTTTTGTTAGTGTTCCTATAACATGCCAAGGATCTCTAAGAGTGATTTGTGTGTGAATTATCAAGTGAGTTACGGAATTAGCTTACATTGATTGGATGAGTTTCAAAACTTTTCATGGATGTAGATGGAAGCTCCAAGCTTTCAAGTTGAATTTTTACAACAAAAATCCATGTAGGGAGAGAGCATGTCACGGTTTTGGCAAGAAATTGGAGGAGAGAGTGAATAGTCATTATAACTTCCGAAGTTGACTACTTTTATATATTAAGGTTGTGTGTTGAACTTAGTTTAAGTGTGTCAAAAGAAATCTAAGCTTTTTCTCAACTAATAACAATTTACATCACTAGTATAGACATTTGATGTAAGTTGGTGAGCCCCACTTTAAATTCAAAATTCAAGTGAGCTTGTTCAACACACTTCGGGCTCAGGTTCGTTTAATCCAATTAAACGAATTTTCCATTGCGATGTAATTAAATCTAATTTAATTAAATAATAATGCCTCGCAAAATTATTACGAAAGTCGCTCGCAAATTAATTCCAAATTAATTTGTTTGCTTGAATTAAAATTCAATTTTAATTCCGTTGTTGAAATCCGATTTCAATTGATATATCTAATATATTATTTTAGCCCAATTAAATAAATTTAATAGAAAAATCTAATTTAACTATTAAATTTATTTTGCCGATTAATTCCAAATTTACCGCGTTCTCTCTTCTAGTCGAATTAATCATAGATTAATTCTTGACGCAATTAATCCCATATTAATTTTCTCTCTCATAATTAATCTCATATTAATTTTGTTCGAGTCAAATGTCATTGGTGAATCTTCGGGAAGCAACCCAAGAGATCCATGGATATGTTGGAAATAAATCTGGTCATCGGACTATCCGAACACGTGCAAACCTAGTACCACGTTCTTACCGATTTACAAGACACGGTTGGCTTGTAGCAAAGCAGCATGCCTACCCAATTCTCCAGAAATATTCTTTAAAGGAATATATAATCTTTATCAGGCATAGTATACTAAGTATTGCGTATTACGATCCAATATCGGATGTCACATGCTAGGCCTAGGGCTGGAATAGTGTCTGCCCCGTACGAAGCATATATTGGATCACTGGCAGCTAGTCTCTATAATCGGATAATCATGACCAAGTCATATTATCCCGATGACTGCATTACTTAAGAGTATCAGTTCCGTATCCTACGTGATCATCATCTCCATATGACTGAAGTGATACTTCCATCTTGACATCACACCCAATACACTACGATTCTCAGTATACCCAGAAGAGGCGTACACAGAACCTGTTAAAGCCCTGGATGACCAAAACCAAAGCATACTGATTATCGCAAGTTTTAGCGATGTAAGTGTCAAGTTAAGACCAAATACACCTACCCTGATTCGGATTCCCAAAGACACATAGTCATACTACCAATGAGATTCTGAGGGGTCTATCCAGAGCGAAGCTGTTCCTGTACCATCGGTAAACAGAACCTCCTATCACACTTGCGTAAGTATCCAATACATAAATATATGAGAACTATATCGTTAAGCTTCCATAACGCGCACAAGTGCAATACTAGCCTATTCCACATTATCGATGTCCAATCTCGATAATACTACGACTAGGGATATTTAATGATTAAACCTTTCGTGGATTAATATTGTCTTATATCTTATTAATTCGGTACTAATCATATGGACTTTTTTCTTTTATATATCTATGTAATCCAATTACAAAATGATAAAAGAGTAATTTCCTTTGTCACATAGTTAATTTTGTACAAGAACACCATGTCCTTTACAAAATAGTGATGATATGGTTCATAATTGTCCAACAATCTCCCACTTGGACTTTAACCAATAACTCAAGTGTCTAACACCTGAACTATGTACGGGTCGCTCATGCTTATGCTAAGATATCGCTTTCGTCAATGGATTTACAAGGTTATCATCTGATGCGATTTATTAGATCATCACATCGCCACGATGTATGATCTGACGAATCAGATGAAATAGTTGAAGTACATACTTGGATCGTTGATGAGACCGTAATTCTTTAGCCTGCGCTATAGCCCAGCTCAGCTGCTAACAGAACTACTCCTAATCTAATTAGGAATTTTATATATCCAAAATATTTCTTTTGCTACCTCAGCTGGAGCAATGTATTCCGCTTTTGTTGAATCGGTAACAATATCTTGCTTGGAAGATTTCCAGCTCACTGTTCCGTTGTTCAAACAAAATTACGTACCCTGATTGCGACTCAAAGTCGCCTTTATCGGTTTGGAAACTTGCAACAGTGAACCTAGTCACTTCAAGTTCTCCTTCTCCATATCTAAAGAAAGCATCCTTAGTTTGTCTAAGATACTCAATGATGTTCTTTACAACAGTCCAGTGACCATCACTTGGATCGACCTAATAGTGACTCCACATGCTCAAAGCATATGAGACACCAGGTCGCGTACATATCATTCAATGTATGGGTTCTCAAAGAGTGCCAACACTTTTAGATCTAGCCCAGTAGATCCTTATTCCTAGAATAAAGGTTGCCTCTCCCAAGTATTTTATGGAAAATTTTAACGAAAGCCAAGCTTTCACCGATTGTTAACATGGGAATGTTATTTATAAGAAATAATACATCATCAATGTATAGGACATCCAATGTCAGTGCGCTCCCACTAACCTTCTTATATACACAAGAATCATCTTCATTTTGAATGAAACCATATACCATTATGATCTCATCAAAACGTTGGTTCCAAGAACATAATGCTTGCTTCAATCCATAAATGGATCGAGTTAACTTGCAAACCTTGTTTGCATGTTTTGGCGTCAGGGTGTTGTAAACATCCTCTAAAAGGTTTCCGTTAAAGATAGAAGTTTTGACGACCATCTGCCATATTTCATTATGAAATATGTAGCAATAGCAAGCATTATCCGAATGGATTTAATCATGGCAACAGGTAAAAGGTTTCGTCGTAATCGAAACCATGTTGATAATGATACCCTTTCACTACAAGCCTAGCTTTGTACGTTTGTATGTTGCCATCCATGTTTGTCTTCACCATGAAGACCCATTTTCTACCAATAGGCACAATGCCTTCTGGTACATCAACCAGTGTCCAAACTTGGTTGTATACATGGAATCCATTTCGAACTTCATGGAACTTTGCCATAAATGGAGTCGATACCTTGTATCACTTCCTCATACGTAGCCGGTTCATTATCCTTAATAAGACTAATGTCTACGTGAGGTGAGATAAAAAACACATACCTCTTAGGTTGTTTTCTAACTCTCTCCGACCTACGCGGTTCTTATGTATTAGAAGATTGTGGTACAGATTCATCCCTGATGAACTGTTTGTGTTCCGTTAAAGGATCGGTGCTAGGAATAGTATTACTCTGATTTTCATCGAGTTCTACTTTCCTCCCACTTACCACTGCATTTAGGTATTCCTCTTAGGAAAACCGCATGGAGAGCAACAAATATCTTTATTCTCTTGTGAGTTGTAGAGGTAATATCATTTGGTTTCTCTAGGATAACCAATTACAAATAGGCACTAATCCGATTTGGGTTCTAGTTCGGTACCATCCAAACATATGCCCAGCATTCCCAAATCTTCAGGAATGTGAAACCCGGTCTCTTTCCTGTCTATATTTTATATGGAGTCTGTCCAACAGACTTTGACGGAACCTTATTCAAAATAAGTATTGCACTATTCAATGTGTATCCCTTGAAGGAAATTGGTAGCTCAGTGTGACTCATTCTTGACCTTACCATGTCCAACAAAGTTCGGTTTCTCCATTCGGACACACCACTCAATTGAGGTGTTCCGGGAGGAGTCTACTGTGAAAGAATACTATACTCTTTCAAGTAATCGAGAAACTTATTGCTTAAGTATTTTTCCACCACAGTCTAACCGTAATGTTTTAATACTTCTGCCAGTCTGTTTTTCTACTTCGTGTCGAAACTCTTTGAATTTATCAAAAGTTTCCGATTTTTGTTTCTTAAGAAACACATAACCATAACGCGATGCAACATCCGTAAAGATTATGAAGTATTTTTATCCACCTGTAGCCTAACTAGATATGGGCCCGTATACGTCACTATGACTAAGGGCTAACAGCTCGGTGGCACGTACACCTTTACTGTTAAAAAAAAAGGCATTTTAAGCACTTTTCCTAATAAACAAGATTCGTAGACGTCATATGAATTAGGATCAAATCTGTCCACGTATCCACTCTTCTAAAGTGTGGATATATGAGTCTTGTGAATGTGTCCCAGACGACAATGCCATAAATAAGTCTCATCTGATTTACTCAGTTTGAGCTTTTGTTTGTCATGTTATATGTTTGTGATTCATTTATATTCGAAATATAAATACTGTTATTCACATCTAATGTGTATATCTCAATATCATCTTTATAAACAAAACACCCAGTGTTCTGGAACATAAAGGTATACCCGCAACGGGTTAAACTAGATATAGAGATAATGTTTCCAGTCAAACTAGGTACATTTTAACAGTTTCCTAATTTAAGTACATGCCTTGAGGGAAGTTCCAAAACTTAGGTCCCCACAGCCAAAACAGTGACTATCGTCCCATTTTCGACTCGTAGGTCGATCTTAACTGAAGCCAGTCTCCTGCTAATCTACAGATCCCGCACATCAGTACATATGTATATACCACATCCAATATAAAAATCCAATTTTTTAAACCCAGTAGTGGACATGTTTATAACAAACATACCTGGAGTCGGAGCCTTGCCCGCCTTCACTTCCTTCATGTCTGCATTGTCTATACGGCAGTCATACTTTCAGTGACCTCGTTTGCCATAATTTAGGCAAACATCTTGGGATATGTCATTTGTCTTCCCACAAGACTATGATGATTTTGCCTTTGCCCATTTTCTTCACATCTCTAGAAGCCTTCGACCAAGCCTTGGCCTTCTGGGATGTCGAAGTAAGATGCGCCTTGCGCATCTTGCCCTTTTGAAAGCTCTAGCTCTACCTCCTTGAGCATAGCCATTAACTATCCAAGAGTTTTCTCTTAGTTCATCATGAACCCGGTCCAGCATTCGGGCATAGACTGTAAGATCAAATCTATGGAAGTCTCGGCCTCGTAGGTAATGCCCAGCTAACCTAGCTGTTCAATGTCAGCAATCATCTATGACACCTAGTGCTCGACAGATGTACCCTCTGACATACGCGAGCGAAAGACCTTCTTTTGCGATTCGTACTTCTAAGATCTAAGGTTAGATATATGAGGATCCTTTAATTTCAACATCATACTATAAGGATCTAATCCTTTTTTCTGATGACGAAATTGAGGAGTCATTGCTGCAAGCATAACGGATTGAGCACTAAAGTTATCATCACAATGAGTCTTCCAAAGCTCATGCTCTACTATTTGCTCAACTCCGGGCTCAGGCCCGAGAGGTCGCTATATCAAATAGAGTAACTTCTCGACTCTCAGGACTATCCTGAGATTCATTTCCCAATCTGAAAAATTATGCCGTTAAAGATATTTTTACCTAGGATTATGTCATTTGACGCTAATCTTTCCAGTTATATTGATTGCTATAGTCCAACTATCCAATCAATGATTTCGGGTACAATCAAATGTAATGATTACTATAGTCCAACTGTATAATCAACTATAAATGATTGGTTACATTCAAATGTAATGATTATTATAGTCCAACTATATAACCAACTACAAATGAAGTAGTGTGTTGTACAGTCTAACAGTTCAACGAAAGCAATATTAAATATTAGTCCAACTAATATATTTATAACAACGATAAATAAAATAAAAGAGAGCGTATTGGCAAGTATCTAAACGAAATTGCAAATTTAATACTAGTCTCTCACTATTTTTCGGCGAGCCTCTAACCCTCTGTGGAGTACTCGGGAAACCTAGTTTCCTAGTGGGCTAGGATCTCGTTAAATAACACACAACCTTGACTTTGGCCAACAAGTTGTATGAAACTTAACTAGGTAGATCTCTAAGATCAATTGGATCCCATCCAATTCCTAGATCCAGTAGGTGGATCTCCAAGTCCGAAACATATATCCAATATGTGTAAATATATCCAATATATTTCCTAACCTTTTCCTTTCAATCAAGTAAGCCTTGGCTTTGTCTCAACAAGCTTAATGATTCCAGTTAAGCGGGACCCATTGACAGTGGGAAAGCTTCGTAATCCACGTCGATGAACTAGAGGTGACCTTGACTTTGGCCAACAAGTCACAACCGCCCAAGACATGCGATATAAAAAAAATCTTTGGTGGTTCAAACATATCCGCGATGGACATTGATCTTGACTTTGGCCAACAAACCAATGACAATCTTGGATCTTGAGAGAGAACCACTCAATGGAAGGAAAAACGTTTAATATTTGATTGAGGTTTTTTCACGTAAATTGGCAACAAATTTATTATCTTTGATTAGGTCTCATCATACACCCTTAAGCATGCATTCTAAAAGCACAATAAGGCGCGAAATAAAATTAATAATGATATGCGGATGGATATATAACAAATTTATTCCTAGAACAAATCTCTCAATTTCCTCTCTCCCGCTAGCACTATTCATACTTCTACCCAATTACATAATATTTCTAAAGAAACCTCATTTACATTGAGGGGAATTGGTGAGAAGAGAAATAAAATGAGAATAGAGATAATAGGCTAGACACGCAGGTCCAATTTAATAAATTCTAAATTTATTACAACAATTTTCAAAATTGCCCTCACCATTCTAATATCCATCCGATATACATTATTCATACAATACATCCATGTATTCACACAAAGCATGTTATTCAATCAATCTAATCCAATTAATTAATCTTTTAATTAATGACCATCCAATGTTCAAACAACGATTTGATTTGCGCGAGTCCAACTCGTTTAAGAATAGATACTCGAAGTACGTATTCATGAATTATATCAAACTATAATTTTAAATCCAATTTAAATTTTATCCAAAACTAATTCATATTTAATTCCAAATTAAATAATTACACTTTTAAAGGTGCCTTTTAGACTTGGATTCCAAATCCAATCTTTATGGGTCTCAAAGGCCCAATTAGTATCTAATACTATTCAATTAAAGTCCAATGGGCTTTTAATTAATTCTTTAGGCATGGGCTTTGGCATTATGGATCAAACCCAAGATGCCAAGGCCCAATTAGGAATCACCATATGCCAAAAATCAATTTACGCCCATTGGGCCCAATTAAATTATTAAAGGCCCAATTGTCATATTTGGACTTTATGGAAATGGTTTTAGGCCCAATTGGATCCAACCCAATTGTCCAAAACCAAACTTGGCCCAACCAAGCCCATTAAGCCCAATTACAACAATTAAATTAATACATTATTCCAAATTACATATTGATCCAATTCAAGTGTAATTAACATAATTAATTAACTAATCTAATGTTTCCAAAAACACTAATTAAATTAATTAATCATGCTCATCATTTTCAATTCATGTCCAACACAAATTGAAGCAAAACAATTCATCAAAACATGCTTATAGCTCACGGTAAAGGCATAGAAATTAACATGCAATTTGATTTCAATCCAATTAAATCAACATCTAACATACATTTCATGCCTACAACACATCCAATTGTCTAATTTTCAAAAAATTACCATGAGCATTCCTAGGGTATTATTCGGCCATAGTGGGAAATTGGGGATTTTTTATCTAATCAATTTTTCTCAATTCCAACAATGTACAAATCCAATTCAACATCATCCAAACTCAACCAAACAATCAATTTAGGTAATCAAGCTCCAAGCCAAAAAAAACCCGAATTAAAGTCCATAAACCCTAGATTTTCAAATCAAACTTAGGATGGCTCTTATACTATTGTTAGTGTTCCTAGAACATGCCAAAGATCTCTAAGAGTGATTCGTGTGTGAATTATCAAGTGAGTTGCGGAATTAACTTACATTGATTGGATGAGTTTCAAAACTTTTCATGGATGTAGATGGAAGCTTCAAGCTTTCAAGTTGAATTCCAAACTCTATGATTAGTTTCCCTATCACCTCATTTGTCTCCTTAAGTGCTAGCTTGCTTGAATTTTTGCAACAAAAATCCATGGAGGGAGAGAGCATGTCACGGTTTTGGCAAGAAATTGGAGGAGAGAGTGAATAGTCATTATAACTTCCAAAGTTGACTACTTTTATATATTAAGGTTGTGTGTTGAACTTACTTTGAGTGTGTCAAAAGCAATCTAAGATTTTTCTCAACTAATAACAACTTTCATCACTAGTATAGACATTTGATGTAAGTTGGTGGGCCCCACCTTAAATTCAAAATTCAAGTGAGCTTGTTCAACACATTTCGAGCTCGGGTTCGTTTAATCCAATTAAACGAATTTTTCGTTGCGACGTAATTAAATCCAATTTAATTAAATAACAATGCCTCACAAAATTATTACGAAAGTCGCTCGCAAATTAATTCCAAATTAATTTGTTTGTTGAATTAAAATCTAATTTTAATTCCGTTGTTGAAATCCGATTTTATTATATCTAATATATTATTTTAGCCCAATTAAATAAATTTAATAGAAAAATCTAATTTAACTATTAAATTTATTTTGCCGATTAATTCCAAATTAATCGCGTTCTCTCTTCTAGTCGAATTAATCACATATTAATTCTTGACGCAATTAATCCCAGATTAATTTTCTCTTTCGTAATTAATCCGAGATTAATTTATTGCCGTAATTAATCCCTGATTAATTTTATCTCTCATCATTATTCCCAGATTAATTCTGTTCGAGTCAAATGTCATCGGTGAATCTTCGGGAAGCGACCCAAGAGATCCCTAGATATGTTGGCAGTAAATCCGGTCATCGGACTATCAGAACACGTGCATACCCGGTACCACATTCTTACCGATTTACAAGACATGGTTGGCTTCTAGCAAAACACCATGCCTACCCAATTCTCAAGAAATATTCTTTAAAGGAATATATAATCTTTATCAGGCATAGTATACTAAGTATTACGTATTACGATCCAGTAACGGATGTCACATGCTAGGCCTAGGACTGGAATTGTGTCTGCCCTATATGAAGCATATATCGGATCACTGGCAACTAGTTTCTATAATCGGATAATCATGACCTAGTCATATTATCCCGATGACTGTAGTGCTTAAAAGTACTAGTTCCGTAACCTACGTGATCATCATCTCCATATAACTGAAGTGATACTTCCATCTTGACATCACACCCAATACATTACAATTCTCAGTATACCCAGAAGAGGCGTACACAGAACCTGTTAAAGCCTCGGACGACCAAAACCAAAGCATATTGATTGTCGCAAGTATTAGCGATGCAAGTCTCAGTTTAAGACCAAATACACCTACCCTGATTCGGATTCCCATTGACACATAGTCATACTACTAATGGGATTCCGAGGGGTCTATCCAGAGCGAAGCTGTTCCCGTACCATCGGCAAAGAGAATCTCCTATCACACTTGGATATTTAATGATTAAACCTTTCGTGGATTAATATTGTCTCATATCTTATTAATCTGGTACTAATCATATGGTCTTTTATCATTTATATATCTATGTAATACAATTACAAAATAATAAAAGAGCAATTTCTTTTGTCACATAGTTAATTTTGTACAAGAACACCATGTCCTTTACAAAATAGTGATATTATGGGTCATAATTGTCCAACATTTTTAAATGATGAAGTGGTTATTTTACGTTTGTGTAATATATTGGTTTTCTAACCTGGAACACGAAATTCTACAAAAGCCTCTGTCGATGGTCGGATGCAAATACCCAGTGTAAACCAATTAAATCATATGTCTATGTTAATAAAATTACCTGGATTCATTAAGACTAAGTTCCAATTGTGGCTACCCCCGTCCGACAGGTATATTCCTATCCTGCTAGGAAATCTATTAAAGGGTTATTTATCCTCAAGGAAGATCGTGGGCTAAACCATCTAACACAAGGAACGGTTCGGGAATGAACCATCTCACACCAGGAACGGTTCGGGAATGAACCATCTCACACCAGGAATGGTTCGGGAATGAACCATCTCACACAAGAAACCAAACCATCGAGTGTGAGACGCTTCGATCTCTGGGATTTGTTCCCGAACTGGTGTTGAGTTGATGGCGAGGTGCTTTGACCTTTGGGTTTTGTTCCTGAAGCACCGAGTGTGAGATGCTTCGATCTCTTGGCTTTATTCCCGAACTGTGCTGAGTTGATAGCGTTTTGGTCTTCCTGTATGACTCTTTAATCCTCTGGGGAGTTTTTTTTTCTATGATGATGAGGTGTTTCGACCTTTGGGATTCATTTCCAAACTGTTGATAATGTGGGCCTCAACCCTATGATTCCTTCATGAACTGTCAGACTGATGATGGTGGTGAGGCACTTTGCCCCCTGCTAGTCCTCATTCCCGAGGAGTTGCTTGTCTTCATTCCCGAGGTTGTTCTCCATTCCCAGAGTGTCATTCCCGGCTTGCTCATCCTCATTCCCGAGGAATTGCTTGTCCTTATTCCCGTGGTTGTTCTCATTCCCGGGGTGCCATTCCCGGCTTGCTCGTCTTCATTTCTGATGAGTTGCTTGTCCTCATTCTCGAGGTTGTTCTTCATTCCCAGAGTGCATTCCCGGCTTGCTTGTCATTGCTGCTTTTTTTTTCTTCAAAGCCTGCGAATATAAAATAAAAATTGTGTGTATGTGATATATGTGCATGTATGCATGGATGCATTCCATATTCCGATGGGTTTTTTTTGTCCTATTGGCTTGATGTCATCCTTAATTAGGCCTTCATTGCGCTTTTTGGTGCATTTTACCTATAAAAGCTTTGGTCGCCCCCTAGGCCTGCTTACAGTTTCTTTCTGCCAATTCTCCTCTAGTGATTGCTTCGTTTTCTTTGGTCTCAGGGCTCACCTGGTCCTGTTGTGTCCCTTATCCGTGGGGTGGTAGACTGGTCGTCCCTAGACCTGGCTCATCTTTCTATTATTTGCTACATGCACTGGGTCAAGGTGGATTACGCCATTGTGAAAGCGGCTTTATCCTTTTGGGATACTGAAAATCATGTCTTCTGATTCCCAGATTTTGAAATATGCCCTCTCTCTGAGGAGTTTCCTGCCATTCTCGGCTTGGATTTTTCTCTTAAATTGGACTTCATTGCTCGTCACTATGTGATGTGGCATTCCGTATCAACATATCATATTACGGGATACGAAATAGTCCCAATAGTTACACATATTATTGTCCTCAAGGAATGTCCAGTAATGAAACTAGAGAACCTTCAAAACACTCAATGCAACTCAAATCCAAGTCTTTGCATAAAGATTAAATCATTTAAGCCAGACTCACAGTGTGTGTGTGTGCAAAGGTTCATTTACAGCTTGATTCCTAGGTAAGCCAACTCAATGATTTCGTTTAAAAATTGGGATCGATGGGTCAAACCAACCTAGATATCTCAATTATGCTCTGCAATTGCCTTTTCTGTGCTCAATATGGTATAATTTTTTTTTCTTTCGTCTCTTTTTTTTCAACACACCTACCCTTTAAGGTAGCATTTCTCCTCATGGTGGTCCTAATACTCGCCCATGGGTAGCTTCACGCTTATCGGTTATAGGTGGTTTAATTTTTTTTTTAGAGACTTTTCTTTTATTTTCGATCATACCACACATCATAACACAAGCAAATCAGGATAGACATCTAAGCAAATGTCATTCATCGACCTGCAATTTCTTCAACTAGTCATTTTGCCGACTACTCAGGTTTTCACTACTAAAAACCTATAATTAAGTGCTTACGAGTCTAACATAGATAAACTACTCAAAGTATCAGATAAAAGTACATCAATACGCTTGATGGTTGAGAGTTTGGAGGATAAAGCTATCGGGTAGGCCGGAGTTGATCATATAGGTGGGTGGTGGGACGGAGTAGTAGTTGGGTAGAGGGTTTCTGTATGGGTTTTAAGGGGGAATATCGGTAACGCAGCGGAAACGGTGGAAAATCAAATTTTCCGATTTCAAAACTTTTTCTCGGATTAATTAAATAAACATATTTATTTAATTATCCAATAATCAAATTATGAAATGAAATTCAAATAAGTCATATTTAAGTGAATTTACCGAATTACCCTTACACTTGGTATTTAGTCCATTTTAGTCCGAAATTGATCAAATCAATTTTGAATGATTCTAAATCATTTCTAAGATGAAATTAACATGTTCAAAACATCAAAACACCAAAAGCAACCAAAACCCCAAAAATCCAACTCTTAGCCGAATGCACCATCTTGGTGCCAAAGTGTGCACTTTGTCATTTCATGCTTCAAAACACATCAAGATGTAATCCAATCAACATGAAACTTTATATGCATCTTATATACATCCAAATACACAACATAAATGAAAAGCCCCAAATTTGGAATTGGTCATGAACCCTAATTTTTCAATTTCTTCAAATTGGACAAATTAGACCAAATTGGTTAAATCAATTACTTCAATCATCATTATTCCATCCAATCCAAGTCTCAACACAATGAAACAACTCAAGATCAAATCTAGGTCATCTAAGAGTGGGTCAACAACTCTAGATTAGCAACAAGGTTTCCAAAACCATAAAAGAATACTTATAACTACACTAGTCACAAGCTTTCTCCATTATATATGCTCTACACTTTCACCAAACATTTATCCATCAAAAATACAAAGAATAAAGAATAGAAAAACTAATATTTTCCAAGATTTTGCCCACAACAAGAGGAACAAATTACTCTCTAATGGAAGGTTGGAAATACTTACTATTTTCCAAGTTTTTCTTGATTTTCCTTTCTTTTCTCTCTACCTTTCTTTGCTTTCTTTTAATGGAGTTTTGGTTAAAGTGTATTAGGTTAGAAATAAAATGAAATGAAAAACAATATATACTTGTATAATTCTTGCCTTGGCCGAAAATGGTAAAGGCTAATACAAAAAATATTAATTTCAATTTCATTTCAAATTTCATTTAATCAACTTGACATAAATATCTAAAACATTTTATTGATATTTATATTAAGTCAACAAAGGCAACTTAATCATTTTAAATCAAATATCCAAAGTTAAGATATTTATATTTTAATTAATTTAATCATTTAACAATTAAATAATTAATTAATTAATTAAATACAAATATATTAAATATATATATTATATTTACATTAAATATCAAATACATATATTCATTTAGGATATTAGTCAAATATCTCAATTTGACTATTAATTAATGTGTATTTAAATTAATTAAGTATTAAATGTAAATACACAATAATTAATCAAATGACTATCAGGTCCCTTTTGCACGTATCTTGCGTTTAACCTTTAAACGACTTTATAAATAATCAACATTATTTACTAATGTTGCTCTAGTGCTCTACGAGTATGTTTCATTATTGAGACTCTCTAGATTCAGGTATATCCGTCACGAAATCCAATTTCGTGTCCATAATCTATCCACCCGTAGATTATGATGATCACGGATAATCTAGCTGAATCATACAGGTCGAGGTCATTGCATACGTATAATCCCTCCGTCACAGGTATCCGGATAATCCCAGAGATATAGATGTAAACGTCAAATCTCTATAGGTATTATCTCGTCGACGTATCCATTAGCAATCTCTAAATAACATTCGGAACTTACTTCCGAAGTTTACTGTGGCCACAGATTTAACAGACTGCTAATCATATATGGACTACATATGCTCTGTACACAGAACTGACGGATCATATCTTGATACACACAGGATATCCTGAGGATCGGTCTACACCCAACAAACAGGCGGAGGTCTGATCTAAATAGATCGGTGACGTGACTGTCATCTAAGTGTGGAGGATGTCTCATACATCCACAGTGGTATCTCAAGTCGAAGGACCACTATGCTACTAAACCCAAGAAGATTCTTATTGACGTTGGTGTACCATCCATTAAGAATCTTCGGTGAGTCGTTCAGTGTTTATCCACTATAAACACCTACACGTCTATACGAGTCTCCCTAGACTCATGGTTCATTGGGATAAACCATCGGACCAAGTCTCGATATACGACATATACTGGTCTCAACGGATTTGACTAACCGACCCGTGTTAGCAAATCTTGACCAGGAACTATGTTTGATAATATACATATAGCAGTGACACTTTCCAATGTCAATTACAAACTAACTTTGCAACTGTGTACTGCAATATATATTATCGGGCCTTTTTCTAATATATACATATCACTAAACCATATTTAGTTTCGATCTAATCGTAATCAGATCGAATACGTATATAAAAACAAGAGGTGCAACCATAAATAAGTAATATTATGGAATAAGGGGATGTTCGTATTCATGAATCAGACATAAATACGGTCCGGATTGGCGCTTTGAGCACCAACCCCAACAATTTCTCCCACTTGCTCTTGTGCAAATCCACGGCATCATATACACATCTCAATGTGTATCGTATACACATGGCTCTCAAAAGCTCACCCAGTAATCAAGAGGTAGGCAACAAAAAGCAGGTCCGCTATGACATATTGAGTTTGTCAAACAAACTCCATCGTTTCCCATAGATAGCATCATTCATATTTTGTAGAATCTAAATTATACATTAATATGACTCTGATGCTACATCAGTATTGTGCTACAGCTACTGAGTTGTCTAAGTATTTAGGGATCAAATCCAAAATACTATGCGGACAACCGCAAGCACAACACCAATATAAAACTTCTAATTTATAAGGTCACTATGCAACTTCATAAGTCAATACTTCATAAGTTGCATCTAATTCTACTCAGATAGTAGAATCTTTTGTGACACTCCCACTGAATCTTTTGTGACTCTTTATGATGTAGACTGTCTAACGTCATAATTAGTCTCAAAACTAATATGACCCTAATGGTTGCAGACTGTATTCTCCATGAATTAGAAACTCGATCTCAATATCTCAAGGATCACAAAGAACGTGTTTCAAGATCCATCCTATGGTCTATAGGATATCAAAATAACTCGTAACAATTACGATTAAATCAATATCAACAATCGCACATTATAAAGCATTTATTATGTCATCATCAAATGATACATAAGATTGATTAGACATTCTAATCAATATCTCTTTCGAAAAAGGAATCATCATTTACGAAAGATGAATACTTTATATAAGACACACAATAACTGTCCAACAGTTATACTAACTGTCATACAGATAGCCTAGTAATGTCTTTTATTAGATCACATCTAATGTACGAATAATAGGAGTATCTCACAAGTCTCTTGGTTTTATATCTTATATAAAACTTTATATCGTATATAACAGAGACTACTCCCACTGTTTTCACGGAGTAAAAAAGACTTAGGTAAACCTTTTTACCTCACAAACATCTCATTATTACTATAATAATGATAATGTTGTTAGGATATATAACACTAGAAAGTAATTTGTACGCTCCCACTAACCCTTTTATCACATATGTATTCTATATACTTTGACATGATCAGACAATTTGACGATATCAAAAATAGAGAACACATATTTCTGGAAGACTTATCCGAGTCTACAATAGGCTCTATAAGCTAGCACAAAACTGCATTCTCAACAGAACACAAACTCTAGGGCCATTCCAGAATGAACTCTTCAAACAAAGAAATCACAACTGATCTCTTATCTGAATAAGTCATTCAAAAACGTCACTTTGCATTCTTTAGTTAAAATGTACAGTTTGATATTAACATTAACCAATATATCTTTAATTGTTCATTTAGTTTGACTAGAGATAATTTTTCTCAGAATCTACAATAGATTGCTGAGTATAACTTTTCTCACTATCATACTGTAAAGGTCAAACCTTTAACAAGCTCACACTGCTTTCGCTGCGCAAACAATTAGCACATATCATGAACTAATTCATAATGAAAGCTTAATCAAGTTCAAAACTTGATTGTAGTAAGCTATGAACAATCTTAGATCTATGGTTCAATGGTGAACTTCCAGAATCGATATCAAATATCGCTTTCATCATAAGTTATAGGATAATTTTCTTCAATAAGAAAACAACAGAACCATTAAGTATCGAATACTGGTAAATGATTATGATATCCTATTAGACTTATATAGTAGATCTATAAGGGTTGTTTCATCTTATTAATTACATAGTTCCAATTATAATTTATCAATCTCACATTTGACTTAAATAAGTCAAGTCTTTTTCTACAATAATTAACATCAGATGTTACACACCAAGTAATAAAACAATTTTATTACTTAGGATCGTATGAAAGATATTCTATTAAATAGAATACAATATTCTATTAAATAGAATAAATGATAAACTTTTACTTATACCTCCAAGGTGTAAGTAATTTCCATTATATAACTATTATATAAAAGAAAGATTCAAATCTCAAACTTTTCAAGATTCGAATTTTCTACCTATACATATCATATATGTAACTGTAGAAATTAATGGAACATTAATTAAGAGATGTATTAGTGTTACTGGAGCATATCCCCAAGAGTATTGAAACTAATTCGGTAACATTCAATATCAAACGAATCAAATCATATAAGATTCGACTGCTCCCACTACTCAATTCCATCAAGATGGAATCATGGAAGAATAATATTGAATATGAATCATATTCACTGAACAACCTTAGAACTAATTGCTTTAAATTCAAATGTTTGATCGTATCAAAGATCTTTGAACAGTACAAAGACTTGTAATGAATTTTAAGGATCAAGTTTTCAAAATACTTTAGATTGAATATTTTTGAACAAGTCAAAAATGTTCAATCTACGTTTCATCAGAACAGATTGAAAGTTCTTGATACTTTCAAGACTTTCAATATGTGTTCCTTCAAAAACTCGTAACTAAGTTATGACAATTCATCAACTAAGTTATGAAATAAAGAAAACTACCTTAAGCAATTATTATTTATTAAACTACATACATCCAATGTATCAGTTAAATAAATTTGGTGGTCCAATGACAATCATTGGTTAAACGAGATCTTAATCACCTTCATGAATACAATATTCGTTAAATTGATAAGGATGTGCGGTGTGATCTAGTATCAAACCATCCTTTACCATACGGAATAAGCATCTAATGCTTAAGTGATTAAACTCATAAAGCACCGTTCTAAATTATTTATTTTACCGAATAATTTTTCTTAATGTTTATCTTTACGTCAATGATACTACTAGTTATATTTAAAATATATAACAATTGTTTATTAAGAACAAGTAACTATCCAATAGTCGCAAGTTCCGATATCAAATATCAAAACAATCGTTAACTAATATTTTTAAATAACTAGACGGGAGATCTGGTATCCAATACCTATAGTTGTAGTATTTGTGAAAATCGATATTTTCTATACACAACTATACACATCTCCTTTCTTTAGCTTTACTATTTGCATTCAACTATTCACAACAATTGCAAATAATGGATTAGCAAATCGTGTCGGACACATTGCTGACCGGTGTAAACACACACGTATAACGCAAGCGCACGTATCGTTCAAGTAGTATAAAAATATCGATCCCATGAGGACTTAATTCCTACTGTTGTTATTAATTGATGATACTATTTATTTACAAATATCTAATTAAAGGAGAAGTGAATTGATTGCTTGAAATGATTTGATTTGTAGAGTTGCTAAATAAATAAATAAATAAAAAGACAAAAGAAAATACTAAGGAAAATAAAAAGACTCAAAGATCTAGGGTTGTTAATCTTTCTAATATCAATTAAAAGATGAAGTAGTTAAATCATAGTTGGATAAATTATTGAATTATTAATCTGGAACACTAAATTATGTAAAAGCCTCTTCGAATGATCATTTACAAATACCTAGTATAATCCAATTGAACCATATGTCTATGTCAATTAAATTACCTAGATTCATTAAGGTTAAGTTCCAATTATGACTACCCCCGCCCGACAGGTATATGTCTATCCTGTAAGGAAATCTATTAAAGGGTTATCTATCCTTAAGGAAGATCGTGGGTTGTTGAGACTAAGGTCTTAAACTTAAAATCTCTATGTCTAGTTCATTTTAAGTTTACCTAATCAATTTTATTAATGGCCAGTTAATAAAAAGCATTAAGAATATGACTCAACAAATAACTCTTTAATTACCCAAACTATAATCTAACCCTTTTTAAATCCGGTGATATTAGATTTAATCACAACCCTAGATATTTAACTAATTAGTTACTATACATAATTAAAACTGATAAAAACTTAAAAGATATAAAATGAAATTGCAGAAAGTAATAAAATAAATAAATGAAATGCTAAGGTAAAAGGAAATAACTTCTACTATATACTATTTAGATATCTCCCATAAAATAATAATATATTAACTTGTGATATTTTAAACCAACCGTCCAGAATGGCGGTACCCTGATTAAGTCAAATTCAAATATACCAGCCATAAGGCGGAACAAAAATATAAACTTAAACCAACCGTCCAGTGTGGCGGTATCCTCATTAAGTCAGGTTAACCAGATTAAATTAAATAACCAACCGTCCGGAATGGCGGTATCCTTTATTAATATGATTTTAAATAGTTTATATATCATATTTTAAGGGAGATTAATCTAAAAAGCAATATTAAAATAATTACCTTATTACCTCAGCATGAAGAGGTCACCCCCTCATGGATGGATAGAATTACTACTACAAAGCGTAAATAAAACTGAATAAAAGAAGAAAATATGAAGAACTCTTTATTATATAAGTATTTACAGAGGATTTGGTACATTTGAAACTAAAAATTCGAAATATATTTATAGGCAAAAAAATCTAATTTTTTATTATTATTTTTCTTATTTTTATTTATTAATTATTTTATTATTATTTTTTTTTTTTGGATCGCTGAATTTTCGACACGTGGCATGGTGGCTAAAAAAGACGGCTCGTTGAATCTTTGACACGTGGCATGGTGGTTAAATTACCAAAATACACTCGGTGTCGGGACGCCCAAAATTACCAAAATACCATTTTTGCCAAATTTCATAGTTTTGCTCCAAATCACCTCCAGAATGTTCTGAAACTTTATTTTGGTGTCGGGATGTCCAAAATTACCAAAATACCCTTTGTGTCGGGACGCCCAAAATTACCAAAATACTATTTTTGCCAAATTTCACCAAATTTCACAGTTTTGCTCCAAATCACCTCCAGAATGTCCTGAAACTTTATTTATCTACAAAATAACACAAAACACATCAAAATATTCACAAAACTCAAGAAACTATACAAAATATTAAGTTAAATGAGTGGGAAATAGTGATACATTTATCACTCATCACACCCCCAAACCTAACATTTTGTTAGTCCTCGAGCAAAATAAAATAACATAATAAGATTTAACTAAGCCACTTTCGTAGGGATCACGATTGCATTTAGCATATGCAACAAGCCTTTAAACCCCTAGGGTCCCTAGTGGACGAGTTATAGTCTCGTGAGAGTTTACAGCAATGATACCCACAAACATTTTATAAAAGTAAAAAGGTATTGAAACTAATGCACACAAAAGCAAAAAGACAAGTGAAAAAAGAATAAAAAAGTTAGTGACTAATTAGGTGAAACTTCTACTCCAAGTTTACTAGTTGTTTTGTTTCATTCTAAATTACTGAATAAGCAAATTCTCCGATTATTTTTATCATTCTTCATATACACAGCCAACAAAATATTAAATAACTCATTTTTGCCCACAACAGTCATAAGTGCAGTTGATAAGAGAGTAATATTTTTGTCCTAAAGTTTTATCAGATTTCACATCTTTTGTAGTAATGGAATAAATTTTCTGATTTTTCTGATTTTTTCTTTGATTTTTTTTTCTCTATTTTTTATTTATATACAATATCTTCCATCTATGTAGCGAGCTTTAGGTCGGTGGCTCCCAAACCAGTTGGCTTTAGGGCATCAGGTGTTAAGACACCCCTAAGGACTTAATTACTCAGACTTCAGATATATATATTTATTTTTCTATCATCTTTTTGATCCATGTAGCGAGCTTTTGGCCAGTGACTCCCAAACCAGTTGGTTTTAGGGCACTAGGTATTAAAATACCTTTACAGACTTAATAACTCGAATCTCAGATGTTTTTTTTTTTTTTTTTTTTTTTTTTTTTTATTCCATCACTTTTTTTGAGATGCTTCTCCAATTAAACTATAGCACTGAATATTACAATCTTTTCAATTTTATCTTATGTCCGTATGTTACCATGTATGTTGATAATATCTGCCAACTAAGTATATGAAGATCCATTTTAGTCAGTTTTATGGAGATTTTACAAATTAAATAATTCAAAAGGAAATAAACAAAAATTAACTTGTTTCGAATAAATGGGTTTTGAAATACGTATCAGGAGTGAGAATTCCTTACACAACTATTTCTTACCAATTTCACCTTTTTAGTCAACATAAAAAAAAAACATAAATATAAAGAAATAACTTTTTACTGGTCATGGTGTGTGACTAACTGTCGAATGGACTTCCCATTGTAGATTCCCCAGAGGGAGGGTGGAGCGAGGCTCACTTAAGTACCCTAGCCTCTTAGGCTCTTATCGCTTGGTGTCAGGAATAAACAACGAGTCCTCCAAACTAGTCTATCACAACAAGCTACGAGTGAATGATTATCTAGGTGCCTTCACAGCTTTTCCTTATAGAGAGGTAGTGAGTGAAGGAAGACACCAAACCATCACCTAGCTTTAAATATGCCTTTGATTAAAATGAAAAATATTTTTATAATTTTTGAAAATTTTTCAATTTTTTTGTATTTTCCATGAAAAATTTTGGACTAAAAATAAAAACACAATACAAACAAGTACTATTAACTATTCCTCACCCCCAAACCTAAATGAGACATTGTCCCCAATGTCTTTAAATAGTAGAAGAAAAGTTTAGAAGATAGTACCTGGTTAAATGGGTTGCCTCCCAGCTAGCGCTAAATTTTTCGTCTTCAGCCAGACGTGACTGAAATCCATTTGTCAAGGCGGTTTCAGCGTCGTTTTGGATGTCCTATTAAAGACAATCCCGTGAGCGTTGCTTTTGAAGGGTCTTTTCCAACGATAAAGTGGCAAAAAGAGTTTTGTCTCATTCAGTGCTCGTGCCACCTTTTTAACTTTTGTTGTTCCAGTGATTCCTGAAAATAAAGAAAGAAAATCAGGAGGTCTCGTATGGTGCTTGACTTGGAATGGGATTTCCATTCTGTCAAGCTTCTGAGTAATATTTCTAAATTGTGCTCCCCAAAACAGTGATGTTTCGCCTGAATTCACTGTATTTTTATTTTTGTCTGACAATTGCTCCTCTATTTGCTCTGCTTCTTGCTCCACCTTTTCTTCACAGATGAATTTTAGGATCTCAGCATTCAATTCTTCATTTGTCATCTGTGAAATGCATGCTCCTGAAATATCAATGTGAGAATGTAAAGAAATATCAGATTTTAGGTATTCATCCTCTGATCTGAGTGAGCTTATTGGCTTAGGTAGATCGTCTTCAAACATTAGTGCAAAGCATTCTCCAAGATCTGCATTCTGAGGATGGAAAGTTTCATCCTTCCTTGTTGGTGCAGTTGGTACAAGTAGCTCAGTTTCTTCATCCTTGTCAGAGTCAGAATAATAAAAATCAAATTGAGACTTTGTTGGTGCAGGCTCCTGAACTGATACCTCTGATTCTTGATACTGCTCAGCCTCGTCCTCTGTTATGATGTCATGATGAATCTCAGGATATTCGAAGGCTTCTTCAGTATTATTTGAATTTGCTTCGTGAGATATGTGATTCAGGTTGTCTGTTAATTGTCTAACTTGATCTGTCATCCTTTGTATAGAAGCCGCTTGACTCTGAATTTGTACATCAAATAGAGCTTCTCGTTCCTCGAACAAATTTTTGAGCATGTGAATCAACTGATCTTCCTCTGATGGATCTGGTTCTTGATGATGATCGTAGATGGATGGTGGATAAGATGGAAAATGTGATGATTCTTCGTACCTTGAATGATTCCAATAATTCTGCCACTCTGAAAGGTATATACATTGATCGCTTGGGTGGTTACCATCACATATTACACATCTCCCCATTTCATTCTGATGAGCAAATGTAGTGTTGCTTGGTTCTGGCTTCCAATGATAGTTGTTGGGCTGGACAACAGGCCTCAGAAAACCGGACGGTTGCTCCCAGATTTGGGGTGTATCTTTTTCTAGTAAAGCTCGTAATTTTTCAAAATGTTCCATTTTTTTCAATCACCTGAAAACAAAAGGAAGAAATAAAAAGTACAGATAAAAAAAAAATAATAAAGAAAAATTAGATACAACTAAATTAGATACCTTCAAAATTAATAACTCAAGAAATATAAGTCCCCGGCAACGGCGCCAAAAACTTGACCGGCGTAAACACACACGTATAACGCAAGCGCACGTATCGTTCAAGTAGTATAAAAATATCGATCCCATGAGGACTTAATTCCTACTGTTGTTATTAATTGATGATACTATTTATTTACAAATATCTAATTAAAGGAGAAGTGAATTGATTGCTTGAAATGATTTGATTTGTAGAGTTGCTAAATAAATAAATAAATAAAAAGACAAAAGAAAATACTAAGGAAAATAAAAAGACTCAAAGATCTAGGGTTGTTAATCTTTCTAATATCAATTAAAAGATGAAGTAGTTAAATCATAGTTGGATAAATTATTGAATTATTAATCTGGAACACTAATTATGTAAAAGCCTCTTTCGAATGATCATTTACAAATACCTAGTATAATCCAATTGAACCATATGTCTATGTCAATAAATTACCTAGATTCATTAAGGTTAAGTTCCAATTATGACTACCCCCGCCCGACAGGTATATGTCTATCCTGTAAGGAAATCTATTAAAGGGTTATCTATCCTTAAGGAAGATCGTGGGTTGTTGAGACTAAGGTCTTAAACTTAAAATCTCTATGTCTAGTTCATTTTAAGTTTACCTAATCAATTTTATTAATGGCCAGTTAATAAAAAGCATTAAGAATATGACTCAACAAATAACTCTTTAATTACCCAAACTATAATCTAACCCTTTTTAAATCCGGTGATATTAGATTTAATCACAACCCTAGATATTTAACTTAGTTACTATACATAATTAAAACTGATAAGAACTTAAAAGATATAAAATGAAATTGCAGAAAGTAATTAAAATAAATAAATGAAATGCTAAGGTAAAAGGAAATAACTTCTACTATATACTATTTAGATATCTCCCATAAAATAATAATATATTAACTTGTGATATTTTAAACCAACCGTCCAGAATGGCGGTACCCTGATTAAGTCAAATTCAAATATACCAGCCATAAGGCGGAACAAAAATATAAACTTAAACCAACCGTCCAGTGTGGCGGTATCCTCATTAAGTCAGGTTAACCAGATTAAATTAAATAACCAACCGTCCGGAATGGCGGTATCCTTTATTAATCTGATTTTAAATAGTTTATATATCATATTTTAAGGGAGATTAATCTAAAAAGCAATATTAAAAGAATTACCTTATTACCTCAGCATGAAGAGGTCACCCTCTCATGGATGGATAGAATTACTACTACAAAGCGTAAATAAAACTGAATAAAAGAAGAAAATATGAAGAACTCTTTATTATATAAGTATTTACAGAGGATTTGGTACATTTGAAACTAAAAATTCGAAATCTATTTATAGGCAAAAAAATCTAATTTTTTATTATTATTTTTCTTATTTTTATTTATTAATTATTTTATTTTTTTTTTTTTTTTTGGATCGCTGAATTTTCGACACGTGGCATGGTGGCTAAAAAAGACGGCTTGTTGAATCTTTGACACGTGGCATGGTGATTAAATTACCAAAATACCCTCGGTGTCGGGACGCCCAAAATTACCAAAATACCCTTTTTGCCAAATTTCATAGTTTTGCTCCAAATCACCTCCAGAATGTTCTGAAACTTTATTTTGGTGTCGGGATGTCCAAAATTACCAAAATACCCTTTGTGTCGGGACGCCCAAAATTACCAAAATACTATTTTTGCCAAATTTCACCAAATTTCACAGTTTTGCTCCAAATCACCTCCAGAATGTCCTGAAACTTTATTTATCTACAAAATAACACAAAACACATCAAAATATTCACAAAACTCAAGAAACTATACAAAATATTAAGTTAAATGAGTGAGAAATAGTGATACATTTATCACTCATCAATTGCCTCTAAAGGTAATTAAAGCTAAGAAACGTCATTACCTAGATAAACAAATACCTAATGGGGCTTTCTTAATGCCAGTCAAGAATCTCGAGACATGAACTAATTCAAGTCAATTCTTACTGCATAAGAAACTATTCTCTCTAAAGTATTATATCATAAAAGGGATATCCATCTAGATTATCTATCATGACTTAGAAACTAAGTCATTAACCATCTTTATTTTTGAAGAAAATCGAAACAATAGTTCCCGATGGTTTAGACCAATCTAATAATATCCTAGTCTAGTAGTATCTAGAACCTATTCTAGATTAACTGCAACCAAGAGTCAAGTCAGATAACATATCAAAATATGTGTGCAGTGAATTAAAACTTTAATTCTATCTAATATAGATTAAGGAAAACAAACAAGCGGCTATTTCCATAATAATACACACTGCCTAAGTTAAGGAATTTTAAACTTGGCAGTGCCTCCCACTATTTTACGTAATACCGTAATCCACAACGGAAAAACGAGAATTCAATATTTAAATCGAATTTCATAATGGGAAGTGGACCCTGTTGGATAAAATGACCCATAGCGTCACTATTTGCACAGATCATTGTGTTGTTGTAGCAAATTAACTATGTGACAAGGAAATTGCACTCTCATCATTTGTGATTAAATCACCATAGACATATAAATGAAGAGAGGTCCATATGATTAGTTCCTGGATTGAGATGATATGAGACAGTATCAGTCCACGAAGGATTAATCATTAAATATCCCTAGCCGGAGTATTATCGAGACAGGACATCAATAATGCAGAATAGGCTTGTATTGCACTTGTGCGCGTTGTGAGGGCACAACGACATAGTTCTCATATATATAAGTATTGGATACTTATGCAAGTGCGATAGGAGGTCGTGTTTCACCGATGGTACGGGAAACAGCTTCGCTCTGGATAGACCCCTCAGAATCCCATTGGTATTATGACTATGTGTCTATGGGAGGCCGAAATCAAGGTAGGTGTGTATAGTCTTAACCTGATACTTACATCGCTAATACTTACGATAATTGATAGACTTTGGTCTTGGTGGTACAGGGCTTTAACCGGTTCTGCGTACTCCACTTCTGGGTTTATCAGAGAGTCGTAGTGTATTGGGTGTGATGTCAAGACGGAAGTATCACTTCAGTCATATTGGAGATGATGTCACGCAGGATACGGTACTAGTGCTCTTAAGTGTTGCGCAACCATCGGGATGTTTGACTAGGTCATGTATATCCGATTATAGAGACTAGTTACCAGACATCCGACATGTGCTTCGGACGGGGTAGACACTTATCCAGCCCCAGCCCTAGCACGTGACTATCCGATACTGGGCCGATATACACAATACTACGGTATACTACGCTTGATACAGATCTATATATTCCTGTAAGAATATTTCTGGAGAATTGGGGAGGCATGGCGCTTTGCTAGAAGCCAACCTTGTCTTGTAAATCGGTATAAACGTAGTACGAGGTGCTTACGTGTTCGGATAATCCGACGACCGTATTTACTGCCAACATATCCAGAGATCTCATGGGTCGCTTCCTGAAGATTCACCGATGATGTATAACTCGCACTTTAATTAATCTAGGATTAATTAGTAGAGAGAGAAAATTAATCTGGGATTAATGGCGGAGATATTTTATCTGGGATAAAATATTAATTAAAGAGAGAGAACGATTAATTTGGAATTAATCGATAAAATAATATATTTGATATATTATTAGAAATTGGATTTCGACGCGGAATTAAAATTGGATTTTAATTCGGGCGAACGAATTAATTTAGAATTAATTCGTTAGCGACGTGAATAGTGAATTCGCTAGGCGTAATCATTTAATTACGACGCGACGAAAATTCGTTAATTTGGAATTAGCGAACCCGAGCCCGAGAGTGATTGTGAGCGCATTCGCATTTCGAATTCGAGCGCGGCACGTAAGTCACATCAAGCGTCAAATCGTTAGTCACATCATGCGTCAAATCAATTGTCACTTTGAGTGATGTGACTTGACAACATGTCACTTTATTAAAGTGATGTGATGTGACTTAAAGTAAAAAGTAGAAGTGATATGGTTGTTGGAAAAGCATTAATAGACTTTTGCTTTTTGACTTTTGATTAATATGAAAATGATTTATATATTTGTTTTGTTTTTGGAAAATAAAAATAAATATATAAACTAAAAATCATTTTCTCTCTCTCTCTCACCACTTACGCATCTCTTCCTCTCCCTCTCTTTTCTCTTCTTTCTTCACGGTTTCAAAGCCGATTTCTTCTCCAAAAATTTCTGGTTTGACCGAAATTTTGAGAAGCAAATTGAAGAAGAGTAGTGCTAGCACACACATGGGTTATATTATGGTGATAGGGAAACGAATTTGTGAGCTTGGAAAGCTTGAAGCTTGAAGCTTCAATGGAGTCTTCAATGGCCGAACATGGATGAGGCAAACCAGTCACCAACCGAGCATCCCACTGCATGAGGAAGTTATTGCCGAGCTTATGGAGGGAGCTTGAAGGCTTGTATTCTTCATTTCATCAAAACCCATCAATGTGAGTATGAATTCCGCCTTACTCCTTTGTGTATTCAACTCGTTTTTATGCATGTTTGTGATCCTTGGGACTTGATTGAAACTCAACAGACCCCATGAATATATTTCGACTCACAGCAGAGGCACGGTCTCGCCTACGTATATTCACAGGTAGACAACTCATTGTCAATCACTCACTAGTGACTCCGAGGTTCCGGTCCTGGTTGTTTCTCGTTGTCGCTGCTAAGGCAGGCCCACAAGGAGACGTACCAAGGTTAAACCCATCAATGATAAACTCAAGTTACTTGCGTAACCCTGACATCTAGGGCACGTTCAGGATTCCGCTTTCGCTTGAATTTATCTAATATCTAATATACATCCGGCATAAATAAATATCTATCGGCTACACCCTCACAGCAGAGGCACGGTCTCGGATGTAGTCACGGAAAAATATTTATAAACCGTATTGAGAAGACGGACCAAGAAACAAGTATTCCAAATACTAGTTACTTTAAAACCTTATTAAGCGGGGATATTCCATTAAGTGTCATACACCCTAAATCTAATCAAATTAGATTATAACATACATGTATAAAGTCAAGAAAACATGATTGAACATTGAATAAAACAAGCTAATCATTTTATGGAGGCCTAGAATCAGACTCGCTATGATACCATTTTGGAGGGGTTTTAAAGGGGAATATCGGTAACGCAGCGGAAAAGGTGGAAAATCAAATTTTCCGATTTCAAAACTTTTTCTCGGATTAATTAAATAAAAATATTTATTTAATTATCCAATAATCAAATTATGAAATGAAATTCAAATAAATCATATTTAAGTGAATTTACCGAATTACCCTTACACTTGGTATTTAGTCCATTTTAGTCCGAAATTGATCAAATCAATTTTGAATGATTCTAAATCATTTCTAAAATGAACTTAGCATGTTCAAAACATCAAAACACCAAAAGCAACCAAAACCCCAAAAATCCAACTCTTGGCCGAATGCACCATCTTGGTGCCAAAGTGTGCACTTTGTCATTTCATGCTTCAAAACACATCAAGATGTAATCCAATCAACATGAAACTTTGTATGCATCTTATATACATCCAAATACACAACATAAATGAAAAGCCCCAAATTTGGAAATGGTCATGAACCCTAATTTTTCAATTTCTTAAAATTGGACAAATTAGACCAAATTGGTTAAATCAATTACTTCAATCATCATTCTTCCATCCAATCCAAGTATCAACACAATGAAACAACTCAAGATCAAATCTAGGTCATCTAAGAGTGGGTCAACAACTCTATATTAGCAACAAGGTTTCCAAAACCATAAAAGAATACTTATAACTACACTAGTCACAAGCTTTCTCCATTATACATGCTCTACACTTTCACCAAACATTTATCCATCAAAAATACAAAGAATAAAGAATATAAAAACTCAAGAACATCACAAGATGTTGCCCACAACAAGAGGAACAAATTACTCTCTAATGGAAGGTTGGAAATACTTACTATTTTCCAAGCTTTTCTTGATTTTCCTTTCTTTTCTCTCTACCTTTCTTTGCTTTCTTTTAATGGAGTTTTGGTTAAAGTGTATTAGGTTAGAAATAAAATGAAATGAAAAATAATATATACTTGTATAATTCTTGCCTTGGCCGAAAATGGTAAAGGCTAATACAAAAAATATTAATTTCAATTTCATTTCAAATTTCATTTAATCAACTTGACATAAATATCTAAAACACTTTATTGATATTTATATTAAGTCAACAAAGGCAACTTAATCATTTTAAATCAAATATCCAAAGTTAAGATATTTATATTTTAATTAATTTAATCATTTAACAATTAAATAATTAATTAATTAATTAAATACAAATATATTAAATATATATATTATATTTACATTAAATATCAAATACATATATTCATTTAGTATACTAGTCAAATATCTCAATTTGACTATTAATTAATGTGTATTTAAATTAATCAAGTATTAAATGTAAATACACAATAATTAATCAAATGACTATTGGGTCCCTTTAGCACGTATCTTGCGTTTAACCTTTAAACGACTTTATAAATAATCAATATTATTTACTAATGTTGCTCTAGTGCTCTACGAGTATGTTTCATTATTGAGACTCTCTAGATTCAGGTATATCCGTCACGAAATCCAATTTCGTGTCCATAATCTATCCACCCGTAGATTATGACGATCACGGATAATCTAGCTGAATCATACAGGTCGAGGTCATTGCATACGTATAATCCCTCCATCACAGGTATCCGGATAATCTCAGAGATATAGATGTAAACGTCAAATCTCTATAGGTATTATCTCGTCGACGTATCCATTAGCAATCTCTAAATAACATTCGGAACTTACTTCCGAAGTTTACTGTGGCCACAGATTTAACAGACTGCTAATCATATATGGACTACCTATGCTCTGTACACAGAACTGACGGATCCTATCTTGATACACACAGGATATCCTGAGGATCGGTCCACACCCAACAAACAGGCGGAGGTCTGATCTAAATAGATCGGTGACGTGACTGTCATCTAAGTGTGGAGGATGTCTCATACATCCACAGTGGTATCTCAAGTCGAAGGACCACTATGCTACTAAACCCAAGAAGATTCTTATTGACGTTGGTGTACCATCCATTAAGAATCTTCGATGAGTCGTTCAGTGTTTATCCACTATAAACACCTACACGTCTATACGAGTCTCCCTAGACTCATGGTTCATTGGGATAAACCATCGGACCAAGTCTCGATATACGACATATACTGGTCTCAACGGATTTGACTAACCGACCCGTGTTAGCAAATCTTGACCAGGAACTATGTTTGATAATATACATATAGTAGTGACACTTCCCAATGTCAATTAAAAACTAACTTTGCAACTGTGTACTGCAATATATATTATCGGGCCTTTGTCTAATATATACATATCACTAAACCATATTTAGTTTCGATCTAATCGTAATCAGATCGAATACGTATATAAAAACAAGAGGTGCAACCATAAATAAGTAATATTATGGAATAAGGGGATGTTCGTATTCATGAATCAGACATAAATACGGTCCGGATTGGCGCTCTGAGCACCAACCCCAACAATTTCTCCCACTTGCTCTTGTGTCATTCCACGACATCACATACACATCTCAATGTGTATCGTATACACATGGCTCTCAAAAGCTCACCCAGTACTCAAGAGGTAGGCAACAAAAAGCAGGTCCGCTATGACATATTGAGTTTGTCAAACAAACTCCATCGTTTCCCATAGATAGCATCATTCATATTTTGTAGAATCTAAATTATACATCAATATGACTCTGATGCTACATCAGTATTGTGCTACAGCTACTGAGTTGTCTAAGTATTTAGGGATCAAATCCAAAATACTATGCGGACAACCGCAAGCACAACACCAATATAAAACTTCTAATTTATATGGTCACTATGCAACTTCATAAGTCAATACTTCATAAGTTGCATCTAATTCTACTCAGATAGTAGAATCTTTTGTGACACTCCCACTGCATCTTTTGTGACTCTTTATGATGTAGACTGTCTAACGTCATAATTAGTCTCAAAACTAATATGACCCTAATGGTTGCAGACTGTATTCTCCATGAATTAGAAACTCGTTCTCAATATCTCAAGGATCACAAAGAACGTGTTTCAAGATCCATCCTATGGTCTATAGGATATCAAAATAACTCGTAACAATTACGATTAAATCGATATCAACAATCGCACATTATAAAGTATTTATTATGTCATCATCAAATGATACATAAGATTGATTAGACATTCTAATCAATATCTCTTTCGAAAAAGGAATCATCATTTACGAAAGATGAATACCTTATATAAGACACACAATAATTGTCCAACAGTTATACTAACTTTCATACAGATAGCCTAGTAATGTCTTTTATTAGATCACATCTAATGTACGAATAATAGGAGTATCTCACAAGTCTCTTGGTTTTATATCTTATATAAAACTTTATATCGTATATAACAGAGACTACTCCCACTGTTTTCACGGAGTAAATAAGACTTAGGTAAACCTTTTTACCTCACAAACATCTGATTATTACTATAATAATGATAATGTTGTTAGGATATATAACACTAGAAATTAATTTGTACGCTCCCACTAACCCTTTTATCACATATGTATTCTATATACTTTGACAAGATCAGACAATTTGACTATATCAAAAATAGAGAACACATATTTCTGGAAGACTTATCCGAGTCTACAATAGGCTCTGTAAGCTAGCACAAAACTGCGATCTCAACAGAACACAAACTCTAGGGCCATTCCAGAATGAACTCTTCAAACAAAGAAATCACAACTGATCTCTTATCTGAATAAGTCATTCAAAAACGTCATTTTGCATTCTTTAGTTAAAATGTACAGTTTGATATTAACATTAACCAATATATCTTTAATTGTTCATTTAGTGTGACTAGAGATAAGTTTTCTCAGAATCTACAATAGATTGCTGAGTATAACTTTTCTCACTATCATACTGTAAAGGTCAAACCTTTAACAAGCTCACACTGCTTTCGCTGCGCAAACAATTAGCACATATCATGAACTAATTCATAATGAAAGCTTAATCAAGTTCAAAACTTGATTGTAGTAAGCTATGAACAATCTTAGATCTATAGTTCAATGGTGAACTTCCAGAATCGATATCAAATATCGCTTCCATCATAAGTTATAGGATAATTTTCTTCAATAAGAAAACAACAGAACCATTAAGTATCTAATACTCGTAAATGATTCTGATATCCTATTAGACTTATATAGAAGATGTATAAGGGTTGTTTCATCTTATTCATTACATAGTTCCAATTATAATTTATCATTCTCACATTTGACTTCAATAAGTCAAGTCTTTTTCTACAATAATTAACATCAGATGTTACACACCAAGTAATAAAACAATTTTATTACTTAGGATCGTATGAAAGATATTCTATTCAATAGAATACAATATTCTATTAAATAGAATAAATGATAAACTTTTACTTATACCTCCAAGGTGTAAGTAATTTCCATTATATAACTATTATATAAAAGAAAGATTCAAATCTCAAACTTTTCAAGATTCGAATTTTCTACCTATACATATCATATATGTAACTGTAGAAATTAATGGAACATTAATTAAAGAGATGTATTAGTGTTACTGGAGCATATCCCCAAGAGTATTGAAACTAATTCGGTAACATTCAATATCAAACGAATCAAATCATAGAAGATTCGACTGCTCCCACTACTCAATTCCATCAAGATGGAATCGTGGAAGAATAATATTGAATATGAATCATATTCACTGAACAACCTTAGAACTAATTGCTTTAAATTCAAATGATTGATCGTATCAAAGATCTTTGAACAGTTCAAAGACTTGTAATGAATTTTAAGGATCAAGTTTTCAAAATACTTTAGATTGAATATATTTGAACAAGTCAAAAATGTTCAATCTACGTTTCATCAGAACAGATTGAAAGTTCTTGATACTTTCAAGACTTTCAATATGTGTTCCTTCAGAAACTCGTAACTAAGTTATGACAATTCATCAACTAAGTTATGAAATAAAGAAAACTACTTTAAGCTATTATTATTTATTAAACTACATACATCCAATGTATCAGTTAAATAAATTTGGTGGTCCAATGACAATCATTGGTTAAATGAGATCTTAATCACCTTCCTGAATACAATATTCGTTAAATGGATAAGGATGTGTGGTGTGATCTAGTATCAAACCATCATTTACCATACGGAATAAGCATCTAATGCTTAAGTGATTAAACTCATAAAGCACCGTTCTAAATTATTTATTTTACCGAATAATTTTTCTTAATGTTTATCTTTACGTCAATGACACTACTAGTTATATTTAAAATATATAACAATTGTTTATTAAGAACAAGTAACTATCCAATAGTCGCAAGTTCCGATATCAAATATCAAAACAATCGTTAACTAATATTTTTAAATAACTAGACGGGAGATCTGGTATCCAATACCTATAGTTGTAGTATTTGTGAAAATCGATATTTTCTATACACAACTATACACATCACCTTTCTTTAGCTTTACTATTTGCATTCAAATATTCACAATAATTGCAAATAATTGATTAGCAAACCGTGTCTGACACATTGCCTCTAAAGGTAATTAACTATGATGGCTTTTAAGACAATGGGTTAGAATGATGCGTGTATGCATGAGATGTATGAGACGCATGAGATGCATGAGATGTATGTGGTTATCAAAACAGCATATATCCTTCCAATCTTATTCCTCCCACACTCGTGGTAACTCCATTTATGTCCTAGGTATGGCTCATTTTATGCACCAATGTGGGGTACACAAAATCGTTCTCTCCTACACTACGGGGTGAACCTTGGCTACCTCAGTCCCTTTTCATCAGTAATAGACAAAGACCGCCCATTTACAATATTGACTAAGCCTATTATGGGGATCATGCCATTGTCTAGAAATGACGAATTGGACCCTCGATAATCATGGTTGTGGCGAGGATGGACGTGGAGATATCCAAAAGTATACAAATATGCCATAACAATGCCTACCCTTCCTGGATGAAAGCCAGTGTGGATATCGGACTCATGCATCTGGCATATTCGGATCATGTTTGGACCTTCTAAGCCCATCAAGGTTTTCATACAAGTTGGCCCGTTATCATTTTAAAGCGTTCAATCAGATTATCACGATGTGCAAACTAGTCCCAGTCGAAAAGACCCAATAGGTTTACACTTTTGCGATAAGGTGGATAAACTACTTCAAATGATATTGGGGCCAAACACAAGGTGGACCATCGCCATTTTGAAAACTTTTGGCCCAATCGTCATAAGATACAAACTCATCACAGTTTAAGTGGCCCAACAAGTTCGTATTTGACCGGCGTAATCACACGCATATAACGCAAGCGCACGTATCGTTCAAGTAGTATAAAAAGTATTGATCCCACGAGGACTTAATACCTAATCTATAAATTTTATGAGGTCAAGTTTTTACTAGTATCTAACAGGTTGTTTGATTGATTTAAAATGACGATGATTCTAAATTTAAAATAAGTAAATTAAATTGCGTGAAAGTAGATTAATGAAAATTCAAATTATAAAACTATATAGGGTTATGAATTCTTCCAATATTATTTAAAGATGAAGTGGTTATATTATAGTTGGGTAAAATATTGATTTATTAATCTGAAATATTAAATTATGTAAAAGCCTCTTTCAATGATCATTTACAAATACCTAGTATAATCCAATTGAACCATATGTCTATATCAACCAAATTACCTAGATTCATTAAGATTAAGTTCCAATTATGACTACCCCCGCCCAACAGGTATATTCCTATCCTGTAAGGAAATCTATTAAAGGGTTATCTATCCTCAAAGAAGATCGTGGGCTATTGAGTCTAAGGTCTTTAAACTTAAAATCCCCATGTCTAGTTCATTTTAAGTTTTACCTAGTCAATTTTATTAGAGGCCAGTTAATAAAAAGCATTAAGATTATGACTCAATAAATAAATCTTTTAATTACCCAAATTATAATCTAACCCCTTATAAACCGGTGATATTAGATTTTATCACAACCCTAGATAACTAACTTAGTTACAACACAGAGCTAAAGCTGGTAAAAACTTAAAAGACATAAAGTAAAATTGCTAAAACGTAATTGTGGAATAATAAATTACAATAAAATGAAATGCTAAGGTAAAAAGAATTAACTTCTACTATTTACTATTTAGATATCTCCTATAATATAATATATATACTTGTGATAATTTTGCCAACCAGCCATATAGGCGGTAACCTGATTAAGTCAAATTAAATCCAACCAGTAATATTTGTCAATAAACCAGCCATAAAGGCGGAACAATAAATAAACAAGCCATAAAGGCGGAACGATAAATAAACCAACCGACCAGTATGGCGGTATCCTCATTAAGTCAGGTTTTAAATAGTTTATATATATTATATTTTAAGGGAGATTAATCTAAATAGCAATAGTAAAAGAATTACCTTTTTACCTTAGCATGGAGAAGTTACCTCCTCATGGTTGAATAGTAAAAGTAAAAAAGTTTAAGAAAGAAAATTACTATTACTATTATAGAAGAAAATTACTATTACAAAACGTAATTAAAACTTAAATTTTAAAGAAACTAAGAAGAGAACTCCCTATTTATATCAGAGAATTCATAGGAAGTGGTACATCTTAAACTGAAAATTCGAGCCGAATTTATAGGCTTCAATAAGGGGGGCGCGTCGGGCGGCGCAAGCCTTGCACGACGCGACGCGCTGACGTGGCATTTCCTGATTCGTTGCTTCTGGTCTTATCTGACACGTGGCAGGGCGGCTGAAGCGATAAGGTGACACATGGCAAGGCGGCTAGCTGATGTCGGCTCGTTGAATTTTTGACACTTGGCATGCGGCGCATGTTAGCGGATCGCTTGTGATGATGACACATGGCACGGCTCACGTTAGCAAAGTCAAACTTGTAAAACTTTGACTTGTTGACCTGGTGCATGTTAGCAGCCTCCAGCGCACGTTAGAGGTCGGGACGCCAAGGGTTTCGGTGCGCGACGCTCCAAAATTACCAAAATACCCTTTTTTCCAATTTCCACAGTTTTGCTTCAAATCACCTCCAGAATGTCCTGAAACTTTATTTATCTACAAAATAACACAAGACACATAAAAATATTCACAAAACTCAAGAAACTATACAAAATATTAAGTTAAATGAGTGGAAAATAATGATACATTTACCACTCATCAGTATCCTATTACGATAGGCCCAAATGGATCCAAATAATAGTGGTCCCAAACACAATCATAGGGGTAGCTTCTATAGAACATATAACTATGGTTCATATGTGGGCTTATAAGGGTATGGATAAAGGCTCCCACCGGCAAAGATGAGCCTAAACCGGAGAATAAAGGAGTCGCCACCCAGTGTGAACTGGGAAAAGATTTAAGGCCGCACTCACCCCTCGCAAGGGAAGACCTCAAATCGTTGGGTTTGGAATGGTCCCTTATTTATGCCAGTATAATGGAAAGGTTCACACAATGGTATAGCCAAGTCTTATACATTTCATGCAAGATAATTCAAATAAACACACAATTTTGCACACCCATAAACATTAATATAAATAAAAGCAAATTAAATTAAGAAATATAAGGTATGATAACAAGAATCATAATAATCAAAAGCAAATAAAGCATCAATAATTAATAGTAAACAAAAATGGGAGTTAATCATGCATATATGAATACTTCCCAAGTGGTACGTGGAGTTGTATCCCAAGTACAGACCGCACTACCGTCCATTCGGATTCGACTACGGAATTTACGTCTGGGTTTCCATCCGATATACCACAAGGGATAATAACTCACATAACCATCAATGTAATGTAAATGGTCATAAAAAAAGGGAGAAATAATAAAATAACAATAAAAGTAAATAATCAAAAAGCTAAATGGCAAAAATATATATGGAATAATAAAATAATGATGAAAGCGAATAAATAAATAATAAGATAAATAACATTAAATAGATAAAAAAAAATAATAAAATAATAAAATGCCGAAGAAGAAAAAAATAATGATGAAATTAAATAAAAAAGATAAATAACGGAATGCCAAAGAAAGAAAGGATGTGACCAGAAATTTGGCCGTCTTTGATGTAGGACTTCGCATACCCGGCTGGACGTATTTCACGTCCAAACAGGCATGCCGTGTCCGAAACTATTAAAATAAATAAGGTGTCATCAGGTCTTAACTTTTAAGTTGCTTCTTGGAAGTGTGTTAGGCCGTCGCCGGAAGGATTGAAACCGGTTCGCTGTTTGTTGTTTCTGATTCGCTGTTTCACTTGCTGTTTTGTTGTTTTCTGCTTGATATTTGCTGTTTCTGTTTGCTATTTTTGGTGATTTTGGGCTGCTGTTTCGGTTGTTATTCTTACTGTTTTGGCTGGTTGTTTTCACGATTTTCTTGCTGTTTTGGGCTCACTGTTTTTGTGATTTTGGTCACTATTTTTCCTGGTTTAAGGGTTGTTATTTTCACGGTTTAGTGGCTGCTGTTTTGGGGTTGCTTTCGGTGATATGGGGCTGTTATTTTTATGGTGTTTTTGATTGTTTCAGGGGGCTGTTTGGGTGTTGTTTTGATGACTGTTTGGGCGTTGTTTCTGGTTACTGTTTGACCATTGTTTTGGTGTTGTTTGGTCGGTGGAGGGCTGCCGTTTAAGGCTATGTTTTGTTGCTGTTTGGTCGGTGGAGGGCTTCTGTTTAAGGCTATATTTTGTTGTTTTTTGGTCGGTGGAGGGCTACTATTTGAGGCTATATTTTGTTGTTCTTTGGTCGGTGGAGGGCTGCTGTTTGAGGCTATATTTTATTGTTGTTTGGTCGGTGTGACCAGCGTAATCACACGCGTATAACGCAAGTGCACGTATCGTTCAAGTAGTATAAAAAATATCGATCCCACGAGGACTTAATACCTAATCTATTAATTTTATTAGGTCAAATGATTACTAGTATCTAACAGGTAGATTGATTGATTTGAAATGATGATGATTTTAAATTTGAAAACAAGTAAATAAAATTGCACGAAAGTAGGTTTAAGAAAATTCAATATTAGGAAACTATCTAGGGTTGTGAATCTTTCTAATATCTTTTAAAAGATGAAGTGGTTATTTCATGTTTGTGTAATAAATCGGTTTACTAACCTGGAACACGAAATTATGCGAAAATCTATATCGATGGTCAGACGCAAATACCCAGTATAAACCAATTGAACCATATGTCTATGTCAACCAAATTACCTGGATTCATTAAGTTTAAGTTCCAATTAAGGTTACCCCGCCCGACATGTATATGTCTATCCTGTAAGGAAAATCTATTAAAGGGTTATCTATCCTCAAGGAAGATCGTGGGCTATTAAGTCTAAGGCTGAAACATAAAATTATTTTGTCAAGTTTATTTTAGATTTACCAGATCAATCTTATTAGTGGCCAGTTAACAAGACGCATTAAGATTAAGACTTAATAAGTAAACCTTTAAATTATTCAAACTACAAAATAACCCCTTATAAACCGATGATATTAGAATTCATCACAACCCTAGATAACTAACTTAGTTACGACACATAACTAGGGCTAGTAAGAACTTAAGAGTAAAAGACATAAAGTAAAAAACTGAAAAGTAAATGCGGTAAAATAAATACTGAAAAGTAAAATTACAATAAAATAAATTGCTACGGTAAAATGATCTACTTTTACTACTACTAACTTAGATATCTCCCTTAATATAATATATTAACTTGTGATGATATTACCAACCAGTCATATAGGTGGTAACCTGATTAAGTCAAATTAAGTCCGACCAGCCATATAGGCGGTATCAAATTTTATCCATAAACCTGCCATATAGGCGGTAAGAAAGTTTAATTACAAACCGACCAATCTGGCGGTATCCTTGCTTAGACAGGTTTAAACCAGTTTAAAATGAATTACCAACCGACCAATATAGCGGTATCCTTATTAAGTCAAATTTTAAATAGAGAATATATTATAATTAAGGGAGATTAATCTAAATAGAAATAGTAAAAGAATTACCTTTCACCCTAGCAGGAGGAAGTTACCTCCTCATGGTTGAATAATAAAAACTGTAAAAGTTAAAATGGTAAATTACTATTACTATTACAAAAGTAAATTACTATTAGAGAACGTAATTAAAATTAATTACAAAACTGAAATTAAAAAGAAACTAGGTAGAAAATTCCCTATTTACATCAGAGAATTCAGAGAGGAAGATGCATCTGAAACTGAAATCTCGAGCTCAATTTATAGACCTTGGTAGGCTTCTCGCGTCGAGACACGTATGATTGACGGCGTGGAACGCGAAGGTGACCACACGTGGCAATATGGATAAGGTGATAAGGTGACACGTGGCAAGGCGGCTGGAAACTCAATGATTATGCTTACGTGGTGATGACATGGCGCTGACGTGGCGAAACGTGGCGACAGTGATTGTCGCCACCATAGAATGATAACATGTGGCACGCTGTGATTGGCTGATGATGATGTGGCAAAGTTGACTCGGTCTTCTGCTAACATGGCGATGACATGGCTGACATGTGGGGTGACACATGGTGACACGTGGCGATGGTGATTGTCAGCACCATTGGATGATGACACGTGACACGGCGCACGTTAGCAGATCGGCTGTGATGGTGACACGTGGCATGGCATACGTTAGCAAAGTCAAACTTCACAGATTCTGACATGTGGACCCGGCGCACGTTAGTATGGATCGGCGCACGTTAGGCGTCGCGACGCGCCAAATGACCATTTTTCCCTTTTGTGTCCTTTTTCACTGTTTTGGTCCCAAATCACCTCTAGAGAGTCCTGAAACTTTATTTATCTACAAAATATTCACAAAACTCAAGAAACTATACAGAATATTAAGTTAAATGAGTGGAAAATAGTGATATAATTACCACTCATCACACCCCCCAAACCTAATATTTTGCTAGTCCTCAAGCAAAACACAGAATAAAATAACATAAACATCTTTAAAATAAAATTTAATTAAGCCACTTTCGTAGGGATCACGGTTGCATTTAGCGTATGCAACAAGCCTTTAAACCCCTAGGTGTCCCTAGTGAACGAGTTGTAGTCTCGTGAGGGTTTACAGCAATGATACCCATAAACATTTTACAAAAGTAAAAAGGTAGTGAAACTAATGCACACAAAAGAAAAAAGCCAAGAGAAAATAGAATAAAGAAGTTAGTGACTAATCAGGTGAAACTTCTACTCCAAGTCACAAGTTGTTTTCTTTCTTTCTAAATTACCGAATAAGTAAATTCTCCAATTATATTTACCATTCTCCATATACATAGCCAACAAAATATTAATCAACTAATTTTTTCCCACAACAGTCACAAGTGCAGTTGATAAGAGAGTAATATTTTTGTCCTAAAGTTTTATCAGAATTCACACCTTTTTACAGCAGTGGAATAATTTTTCTCAATTTTCTGATTTTTTTTCTTTGATTTTTGATTTTTTTTTATTTATATACAATATCTTCTGTCTATGTAGCGAGCTTTGGGTCAGTGACTCCCAAACCAGTTGGCTTTAGAGCACTAGGTGTTAAGACACCCCTACAGACTTAATTACTCTGACTTCAGATATATATATATTTTTGTAGCACCTTCGATCCATGTAGCGAGCTTTGGGCCAGTGACTCCCAAACAAGTTGGCTTTAGGGCACTAGGTGTTAAAACACCCTTACAGACTTAATAACTCGGATCTCAAATGTTTTTTTTTATCCCATCGCTTTTTGAGTTGCTTCCTCCAATTAAACTAGAGAACTGAATATTACAAACTTTTCAATTACAGCACATGTCTGTATGTTACCATGAATGTTGATAATACCTGCCAACTAGGCATATGAAGATCCGTTTTAGTCAATTTTATGGAGAATTCACAAATTACATAATTCAAAAGGAAATAAACAAAAATTAACATGTTTTGAAATAAGTTTGAGATACGTCTCAGGAGTGGAAACTCCTTACACATCTATCTCTCACCAATTTCAACTTTTTAGTCAAAATAAAAACAAAAACGCAAAATATTTTTGTAATTTTTGAAAAAATTTCAATTTTTTTGTATTTTTCGAAATATTTTGGACTAAAAATAAAAACAACACACAACAAAAAACAAGATACTGACTTTGGCCAACAAATCACAACTTGGACAAGACACCGATATGGAACAAAGCCTTCATGATTCAAACACATCCGCGACGGACAAAGGTCTTGACTTTGGCCAACAAACCAGTGCCAGTCTTGGATCTTGAGTAAGAATCACTCAATGGAAGGAAAAACGCTTAATATGTGTTGAGGGTTTTTTTTTAGCGAAAATTGGCAACCAATTTGTTATCTTTGTTAAGGTCTCATCATCATACACCCTTAAACATGCATTCTAAAAACATAATAAGGCGCGTATAAATAAAATAATAATGATATAAGGATGGATACTTAACACATTGTTCCTAGAACAAATATCTCCATTTCCTCTCTCCCACTAGCACAAGTATTACTTCTACCCGATTACGTAACACTTCTAAAGAAACCTCATTTACATTGAGGGGAATATGTGAGAAAAGAAATACAAAGAGTCAAGAGGTAATAGGCTGGACACGCAGGTCCAATTAATAAATTCTAAATTTATTACAACAATTTCCAAAATTGCCCTCACCCATCTAATATCCATCTGATATACATTATTAATACATCGCATCCATGTATTCACACAAAGCATGTTATCAATCAATCTAATCCAATTAATTAATCTGAAATTAATGACCATCCAATGTTCAAACAACGATTTGATTTTGCGTGAGTCAAACTCGTTTTGCGAATAAGTACTCAAAGTACGAATTCACGAATTATATTAAACTACAACATTAAATCCAATTTAATTTGTATTTAATACTAATTCTATATTTCATTCTAAATTAAATAATACACTTTTTAATGTGCCTTTACGACTTAGATTCTAAATCTAATCGTTACGGGTCTCAAAGCCCGATTAACATCCAATGTTAATTTAATTAAAGTCTAATGGGCTTTTAATTAATTTCTTAAGGCATGGACTTTTGGTCAATATGGGTCAAACCCAAATACCAAAGCCCATTTAAGGAATCACCTTTATTTGCCAAGAAACCAATTTAGGCCCATTAGGCCCAATTAAAATTAAAGGTCCATTAAGTCATAATTGGACTTTATGGATATGGTTTTGGGCCCAATTGGATCCAACCAATTAGCCTAAACCAAACTTGGCCCAACCAAGCCCATTAAGCCCAATTACAACTTTACAAGCCCAATTCAAAATTTGGCCCAATTAATTAAATTACCAAAATTCCAAATTTCATAATTTAATTAACCTAAAGTGTATGCCATAATTAATTAACCAAATTAATATTTCCAAAACATCAATTTACACAATTAATTATGCTCATTATCATCAACTTATGTCCAACATAATTGAATCAAAAAATCAACTCATTTTACATGCTTCAATGTCACGGCATTTAGGGTTTTATGTCCAATTCCAAATTTAATCCAATTAAATCTCAAATTAACATTTCCCAAATGATTTCAACTCATCAAATGATCAAAATCAAAAAATACCATGACATTAGGGCACACACCATATTCGGCCAAGCCAAGTGATTAGGGAAAATTTGATCCAATCCAATTTTCATCAAATTGATCATGCATAACACCATGTTATCATCATTTAAGAATACTCAAACAATCAATTTCACTCAAACATGCTCAAATAAATTTTGCCCAATTTTACCCTAATTTCAATTTCATGCTCAAAATGGCTCAAGATACCATTGTTGGGTTTCTAGATTAGTCCCAATATCAATTCAAGCAATGAAATCATGTGTGAATACTCATAAAAGAATGGCGGAATCATACTTACAATGATCGGCTTTTGCGATGCGAGGAACAACAAAATCTTCAAGCTTTCCTTCCATGGTGCTCTCGGTTTTGCTCCTCCATTTTGGGCTCCATATGCTCGGCCAAGCTCCAAGCTTGGGTGTGCATTCCATGCCCACGGGTGGGTTTCCCTATCACCTTCGTAAGACCCCTAAAGTGTGCTAGCACCTCAGAAAAATTTGCCGCAAATCTTTCCCTTGTTCCATCAAGCTCTCGGCATTTGCAGAAAATGGAGAGGAAAAATGGCCTTTGGCCGAGAGAGTGAAGAGAGGAGAAGAGAGAAGAGTTTGTGTGTTAGTTGTGAAAAGTTGTAAATGATTTTCCAAAAATTCAAAACATATACCAAATTCCAAAAAAGGTAAATGGCATTTAAACCTCACAACCACCTCCATCACTATACACATCAAAAGTGACTAGACATCACATCACTCAAAGTGATGTGACTTCCATCACTTGATTGACTAGTGATTTGACGCTAGATGTGACTTGTGGGCCGCACTTGAATTAGAAATGCGATTGGGCCCGCAAACACTCCCGAGCTCGGGTTCGTTAATTTCGAATTAACGAATTTTCCGTTGCGACGTAATTAAATCAAATTCAATTAAATAATTTTGCCTAGCAAAATTACTATTCATGTCGCTAACGAATTAATTCTAAATTATCTCGTTCTCCAGAATTAAAATCTAATTTTAATTCCGCGTCGAAATCTAATTTCGTATAATATATCGAATATATTATTTTATCGATTAATTCCAAATTAATCGTTCTATCTCTTTTTAAATAATATTTTATCCCAGATAAAATATCTCTGCAATTAATCCCAGATTAATAAAGTGCGAGTCATACGTCATCGGTGAATCTTCGGGAAGCGACCCATGAGATCCCCGGATATGTTGGCAGTAAATCCGATCATCGGACTATCCGAACACGTACGTACCTAATACAACATTTTTAACCAATTTACAAGATATGGTTGGCATCTAGCAAAGCACCGTGACTACCCAATTCTCCATAAATATTCTTATTGGAATAGTTGATCTATATCAGGCGTAGTATATGTAGTATTGCATATTACGATCCAACATCGGATGTCACATGCAAGGCCTGGGGCTGGAATTGTGTCTGCCCCGTACGAAGCACATATCGGATCTCTGGTAACTAGTCTCTATAATCGGATAATCATGACCTAGTTATATTATCCCGATGACAGCAGTACATAAGAGCACCAGTTTCGTATCATACGTGATCATCAACTCCACTATGACTGGAGTGATACTTCCCTCTTGACATCACACCCAATACACTACGATTCTCAATATACCCAGAAGATGCATACACAGAACCTGTTAAAGCCATGGACGACCAAAACCAAAGTATATTGATTGTCGCAAGTATTAGCGGTGCAAGTCTCAGGTTAAGACCAAATACACCTACCCTGATTCGGACTGTCATAGACACATAGTCATACTACCAATGGAATTCCGAGGGGTCTATCCAGAGTGAAGCTGTTTCCGTACCATCGGTAAACACAACCTCCTATTACACTTGCATGAGTATCTTATACCCAAATATATGAGAACTATGCAGTTATGCTCCCACAACGCGCACAAGTGTAATACTAGTCTTTTACGCATTATCGATGTCCAATCTCGATAATACTGTGACTAGGGATGTTTAATGATTAAACCTTTGTGGATTGATATTGTCTCATATCATCTCAATCCGGAACTAATCATATGGACCTTCTATCATTTATATATCTTGGTAATCTAATTATAAATGATAAAAGGGCAATTTCCTTTGTCACATAGTTAATTTGTACAACAACACCATGATATGTACAAATAGTGATGTTATAGGTCATAATTTTCCAACAACATTGTCCCCAATGTCTTAAAAAGTAGAAGAAGAGTTTAAAAGATAGTACTTGGTTAACTGAAATTCTACACGAAAAGTTAAAGGTTAAGATCCAGATTAATCCGACGCATCTTACCACGATCGTCCTCGGACCAATTTATCTTTGAAAGTATATGGCAATTTGTGGTTCATAGGCTAAGATTTGGTCAATTAGATCTGGAGCAGTTCTAGCAGTTAAGAGGAGTTCTTTTAAAGGTTTTGACACGAACCCATTTCTCCGGGCATCATCAAGAAACACACAAAGAAAATCATAAAATCCTTCAACGTTGTACAGTCCAAGCGGTTTCTGGTGTATGTTCAGGTTCGCCCAAGATAACACTGTAAAAATTTCCTCCAATGTACCCAAGCCACTTGGCAAAGCAATAAAAGCATCAGCACGGTTAATCATTTCTACTAATCGTTCAGACATACATGGCACGATAAGTTCCTCTCCATTTGATGGTCCAATAAGATTTGCTTCTGCCAATGGTTTTGGGATGATTCCCAAAACGTGACTGCATCCCTCCTGTACAGCTTTTGAAACGATCTTCATAAGTCCAAGATTGCCTCGGCCATATACTAAGTGCATATTCCTTGCAGCTAAGACTCGACCTAATTCATGTGCTGCTTCTACGTATTGTGGCTTAACACCAACATTTGTTCCGTAAAACACACAGATGTTTTCAACTCGTCTTCTTGAAGTGGCTTCCATGTTTTACTCTGGATGTCTTCAAAAGTGCAATGATGAGTTGAATTTATAACACTTGAAAATGATGAATAAAATAATAGCACTAGTACCTGCCAAATGACAATTATTAGTTAACAGTAAAATAAATCGTGATAGTCAAAAATGTATGGATAATGTCGGAGAAAATAAAAGAAAACAACAAAACAAATCACAATTATTAGGAAAAGACAAAGAGATATAATATGTACAAGAAATGTAGCGGCTTGATCGACGTCTATGCGTCAGGGACAAGCTTCCCATCTAATTTTCTTATAAATTGGAAAACAGGGTCTTTTTAAGTCAGATTCCCGAGACTTAACTGTTGTCTTTCTTTTTGGAATTGTGCATATAACACACGTATTTCGTGATACACACATCCATTGGGATGCGTCTCAAGAGTTTTAGATATATCATCCAAAGACTCCTTACTCAAGCCATCCCTAATGAAATTAATTTTATCTTCGCGGTTATCAGACACCATTCCTAAAGAACGACAACGAGTATCATAAAACATACGAGCATATTTATAACAAACACACATTCTTTTGGCTCTTCTCTTTTTATCATAGGTGCTCCTTCCTAAACCAGGCAGATGTGAAACAAAAGAGTCAGAAGACTTACCTGCCAATCAGACCCGTGCTTCAATAATCCAACGAATTTCAGTAGGAATACCTTTGATCATCAGTAACCTCATCCGTTCTAAGCGAGCTTTGTAAACTTTCATCAGAGATTTTTGAGGGGGAGAAGGAAATTTCTTGTGAATATTTGCGAGAACTTCTTCCATCCTGAAATGAATTAACCTGTGAAAATTAAACACACAAAAATAAACCACACCAAATAACAATATATACAAAAATTGCATGGGTTGCCTCTCTGCGAGCGCTAAGTTTAAAGTCGTCAACTAGACATGACTTCTCGAACGTTAGGCTGGATCAGAAAGTGTGACACTTTCTTTTTGTTGCTCAAATGATTCTCCCCAGTAATGCTTAACACGCTTGTTTTTAACCTTGAATGTTTTGTTGGAGTCGGGATCATGTATCTCAACGGCTCTATCTGGTAAAACCTTGGTGATCATAAATGGACCTGACCACTGTGATTTTGGCTTTCATGGGAAGAATTTCACCCTTGATTTGTTTAACAGTACCTTCTGCCCTGGTTCCAGTTGTATGCGCATTAACTTCCCATCATGTCTTTTCCTTGCCTTTTCTTTGTACAATTTGGCATCCTCAAAAGGCTGATTGTGAAATTCCTCCAATTCGTTGAGTTGGTGGAACTTTTTCTCTTCTGTTGCTTGTAGTGCAAGAATTGGCTTTTTCAGTGCAAAAGACGTTTTATCTTCAGGCTCCACAGGCAATTGACATGTTTTAAGTTTGTCAGTAGAACTTTGAATTGCATTCGAGTTCTGAATGGTACTGTGTATCACATCAAGTCTGAAATATTCCTCCTTCTTTTCATTATATGTGAAATTTATGGCCTTGAAAACATTGAATGTTACTTCTTGGTCATATACCCTCATGGTTAGATCTCCTTTTTGTACATCAATAATGGTTCGACATGTAGCCAAGAACGGTCTCCCGATGCTGATTGGCACGTCTGCGTCTTCCTCCATATCAAGGACAATAAAATCTGCTGGGAAAATGAATTTGTCAACCTTGACCAGCACATCCTCAATTACACCTCTCGGAAATACTAGTGTTCTATCAGCAAGTTGCGGAGAGACTGAAGTGGGCATTGTTTCTCCAATCTGCTGTTTTCTGAAAATAGAAAAAGGCATCAAGTTAATACTCGCACCTAAATCACATAAAGCCCTTTGTTGGATAAAATGACCCATAGCGTCACTATTTGCACAGATCATTGTGTTGTTGTAGCAAATTAACTATGTGACAAGGAAATTGCACTCTCATCATTTGTGATTAAATAACCATAGATATATAAATGAAGAAAGGTCCATATGATTAGTTCCTGGATTGAGATGATATGAGACAGTATCAGTCCACGAAGGATTAATCATTAAATATCCCTAGCCGGAGTATTATCGAGACAGGACATCAATAATGCGGAATAGGCTAGTATTGCACTTGTGCGCGTTGTGAGGGCACAACGGCATAGTTCTCATATATATATATATATAAGTATTGGATACTTATGCAAGTGCGATAGGAGGTCGTGTTTCACCGATGGTACGGGAAACAGCTTCGCTCTGGATAGACCCCTCGGAATCCCATTGGTATTATGACTATGTGTCTATGGGAGGCCGAAATCAAGGTAGGTGTGTATAGTCTTAACCTGAGACTTACATCGCTAATACTTACGATAATCGATAGACTTTGGTCTTGGTGGTACAGGGCTTTAACCGGTTCTGCGTACTCCACTTCTGGGTTTATCAGAGAGTCGTAGTGTATTGGGTGTGATGTCAAGACGGAAGTATCACTTCAGTCATATTGGAGATGATGTCACGCAGGATACGGTACTAGTGCTCTTAAGTGTTGCGCAACCATAGGGATGTTATGACTAGGTCATGCATATCCGATTATAGAGACTAGTTACCAGACATCCGACATGTGCTTCGGACGAGGTAGACACTTATCCAGCCCCAGCCCTAGCATGTGACTATCCGATACTGGGCCGATATACACAATACTACGGTATACTACGCTTGATACAGATCTATATATTCCTGTAAGAATATTTCTGGAGAATTGGGTAGGCATGGCGCTTTGCTAGAAGCCAACCTTGTCTTGTAAATTGGTATAAACGTAGTACGAGGTACTTACGTGTTCGGATTATCCGACGACCGTATTTACTGCCAACATATCCGGAGATCTCATGGGTCGCTTCCTGAATATTCACCGATGATGTATAACTCACACTTTAATTAATCTGGGATTAATTAGAAGAGAGAGAAAATTAATCTGGGATTAATTGCGGAGATATTTTATCTGGGATAAAATATTAATTAAAGAGAGAGAACGATTAATTTAGAATTAATCGATAAAATAATATATTCGATATATTATAAGAAATTGGATTTCGACGCGGAATTAAAATTAGATTTTAATTCGGGCGAACGAATTAATTTAGAATTAATTCGTTAGCGACGTGAATAGTGATTTCGTTAGGCGTAATCATTTAATTACGACGCGACGGAAAATTCGTTAATTTGGAATTAGCGAACCCGAGCCCGAGAGTGATTGCGAGCGCATTCGCATTTCGAATTCGAGCACGGCACGCAAGTCACATCAAGCGTCAAATCGTTAGTCACATCATGCGTCAAATCAATTGTCACTTTGAGTGATGTGACTTGACAACATGTCACTTTATTAAAGTGATGTGATGTGACTTAAAGTAAAAAGTAGAAATGATGAAAAGCATTAATAGACTTTTGCTTTTTAACTTTTGACATATATGAAAAATGATTTATATATTTGTTTTTGTTTTTGGAAAATAAAAATAAATATATAAACCAAAAATCATTTTCTCTCTCTCACTCACCACTCATGGTCTTCTCCTTTTCCCTCTCTTTTCATCTTCCTCTCATTCACGGCTTCAAGCCGATTTTCTTCTCTAAATCTTTTGGTTAGACCGAAATTTTGAGAAGCAAATTGAAGATGAGTAGTGCTAGCACACACATGGGTTATATTATGGTGATAGGGAAACGAATCTGTGAGCTTGGAAAGCTTGAAGCTTGAAGCTTCCATGGTGTTCATCAATGGCCGAACATGGAGGAGGCAAACCAGTCCCCAACCGAGCAGTCCACTGCATGAGGAAGCTACTGCCGAGCTTGATGTGCATCAAAAACGCAACTTGTTCTTCATTTCATCAAAACCCATCAATGTGAGTATGAATTCCGCCTTACTCCTTTGTGTATTCAACTCGTTTTTATGCATTTTTGTGATCCTTGGGACTTGATTGAAACTCTACAGCCCTACCAAAGTTATGTTCCCCTATGATGCAAAGAATGGTGAAACTGCCAGGATCTTTCAACTTTAGGGGAAGCTTCCTCTGAATGATGGCGCTGCATTTTTCTGCCAATGTTATTATCTCGTAATCTCCCAATCTATGTTTTCGTGAAAGAATGTCTTTCATGAATTTTACATAGCTGGGCATTTGTTTCAAGGCTTCTGTAAATGGAATGTTGATGTGTATCTTTTTGAACACCTCCAGGAAACGAGCAAACTGCTTGTCCAGTTTGTTTTTCTGAAGACGCTGAGGAAAATGTGGAGGTGGAGTGATCTGTTCTTTTTCCTTTGCTTCTTTTTCCTTCATCTGTTGCTCGGTTTCTTTTGGAACTTCCTCAGCAGTTGTTTTGGCTCCAACATCTTCGTTGATTTCAGTACTGCTTTTTAACATGATGGCATGACATTGTTCATTCCCTATGTTCCTTGGATTTGGTTTTGTGTTACTGTGAAGATTCTCTGGCGGTCTGTAACTCTGAGCATTGGCCAGTTGTCCAATTTGATTCTCCAATGCTTTAATGGAAGCAGATTGGCTTTGAAATATAGCATCATATGCTGCTTGTTGCTTTTTAAACATCTCTGCAATCCATTCTTTCATTTATGGTTCTTTTTCAAACTTCTAGCTTTGATGTTGGAATCCTGGTGGTGGATAGTTCTTTTGCCCTGAATTGTTGCTCCATGAAAAGTTAGGATGATTCCTCCACCCTGGGTTGTAGGTGTTGGAATATGGATTGTTCCCCTGTTTGTTGAAATTGTTAACATAATTCACAGTTTCTTCAAGGTGGTTTGGCTCTGGTGCTCTTCCAAAAGGTGAACTTGTGGCTCCAACATTATTTTGAGTACTGGGAGTCTCCATGAATTTGCATATCTGATCCAGATTGGCATTGACTGTTGTATTGGCTCCAACTTCATAAATTCCTGCAATTCTTTGGATAATGCTCCTTTCTGTTAGCCACAAGGAATTATTGTTGGCCATTTCTTCGATTAGGTCCCAGGCTTGATCTTCTCCTTTTTCCATTAAAGCTCCTCCAGCAGCAGCATCGATTGTGGTTCTCATCAGTCCAGAAAGTCCATTATAGAAAGTTTGGACTTGAAGCCATTTTGGAATCTCATGGTGAGGACATTTCCGGAGGAAATCTTTGTACCTTTCCCAAGCTTCATAGAGAGTTTCCGAGTCTTGTTGTACAAAGGATGTGATGTCATTCCTCAGATTTCCAGTTCTGGCTGGTGGAAAGTACTTTGCAAGAAATTTGGTGGCTAAAGTGTTCCAAGTTGTGATGGAACCTACTGGTAGTGAATGTAGCCAAGCTTTAGCTCTGTCCTTCAAGGAGTATGGAAAAACATGCAGTCTCATTGCTTCTTCAGCTTCTCGGTTGTAATTGAAAGTGCCGCAAACTTCCAGAAAGTTGTTGATGTGGGTATTAGGATCTTCAGTTGCTTTCCTTTCAAACTGCACTGACTGCTGAATCATCTGAATGCATATTTTGATGTCACATGCATTTGCTGGTAAAGAAGGAAGTACAATACAGGAAATGAAGCCGTCTACCACTGGAATGGTTCTGGCTCGAATGGGTATTGGTGGTGCAACCTCCAAAAGTTCAGGTTCCATGTTGACTAACACTTTTTGGCCTTCTCGTCTTTCCTTTCTCAACTGTCTGATGGTTCTTTCAATTTCCGGGTCAAACGGTCAGAGTTCAAAGCTTCTGGTTCGTCTCATGTATTTTCTGAGAACCTAAAACATGAGAAAATAAAAATAATAAGCAAAAAGAAATTAGATACAAGTAAAGGTATCTAACCTCAAAACTATTAGTGAAAGATAAATATGTCCTCGGCAACGGCGCCAAAAATTTGATTGGCGTAATCACACGCGTATAACGCAAGCGTACGTATCATTTAAGTAGTATAAAAAGTATCGATCCCACGAGGAATTAATACCTAATCTATTAATTTTATTAGGTCAAATGATTACTAGTATCTAACGGGTTGATTGATTGATTTGAAATGGTGATGATTTTATATTTAAAAACAAGTAAATAAAATTTCACGAAAGTAGGTTTAAGAAAATTCAATATTAGGAAACTATCTAGGGTTGTGAATCTTTCTAATATCTTTTAAAAGATGAAGTGGTTATTTCATGTTTGTGTAATAAATCGGTTTACTAACCTGGAAATTGAAATTATGCGAAAGCCTATGTCGATTGTTAGACGCAAATACCCAGTATAACCCAATTGAACCATATGTCTATGTCAACCAAATTACCTGGATTCATTAAGTTTAAGTTCCAATTAAGGTTACCCCCGCCCGACAGGTATATGTCTATCCTGTAAGGAAAATCTACTAAAGGGTTATCTATCTTCAAGGAAGATCGTGGGCTATTAAGTCTAAGGCTGAAACCTAAAATTCCTTTGTCAAGTTTATTTTAGATTTACCAGATCAATCTTATTAGTGTCCAGTTAACAAGACGCATTAAGATTAAGACTTAATAAGTAAACCTTTAAATTACCCAAACTACAAAATAACCTCTTATAAACCGGTGATATTAGAATTCATCACAACCCTAGATAACTAACTTAGTTACGACACATAACTAGGGCTAGTAAAAACTTAAGAGTAAAAGACATAAAGTAAAAAACTGAAAAGTAAATGCGGTAAAATAAATACTGACAAGTAAAATTACAAAAAATAAATTACTAAGGTAAAATGATCTACTTTTACTACTACTAATTTAGATATCTCCCTTAATATAATATATTAACTTGTGATGCTATTACCAACCAGCCATATAGGCGGTAACCTGATTAAGTCAAATTAAGTCCGACCAGCCATATAGGAGGTATCAAAATTTGTCCATAAACCTGCCATATAGGCGGTAAGAAAGTTTAATTACCAACCGACCAATCTGGTGGTATCCTTGCTTAGTCAGATTTAAACCAGTTTAAAATGAATTACCAACCGACCAATATAGCGGTATCCTTATTAAGTCAAATTTTAAATAGAGAATATATTATAATTAAGGGAGATTAATCTAAATAGCAATAGTAAAAGAATTACCTTTCACCCTAGCAGGGGGAAGTTACCTCCTCATGGTTGAATAGTAAAAACTGTAAAAGTTAAAAAGGTAAATTACTATTACAGAACGTAATTAAAATTAATTATAAAACTGAAATTAAAAACAAAATAGGTAGAAAACTCTCTATTTACATCAGAGAATTCAGAGAGGAAGGTGCATCTGAAACTGAAATCTCGAGCTCAATTTATAGACCTCGGTAGGTTTCTCGCGTCACGGCGCGCGCTTCACATCGCAACGCGCGCTTCACATCGTGACGCGCGCTTCGCGTCGCGACGCGTATGATTGACGGTGTGGAACGCGGAGGTGAAGACACGTGGCAATATGGATAAGGTGATAAGGTGACACGTGGCAAGGCGGCTGGCAACTCAATGATTATGCTGATGTGCCGATGACGTGGCGCTGATGTGGTGACACGTGGCGATAGTGATTGTCGGCACCATATAATGATGACACGTGGCATGCTGTGATTGGCTGATGATGAGGTGGTGATGACATGGCAAAATTGACTCAGTCTTCTGCTGACATGGCGATGACATGGCTGACACGTAGGGTGACACATGGCGACACGTGGCGATGGTGATTGTCGGCACCATTGGATGATGACACGTGGCACTTCGCACGTTAGGAGATCGGCTGTGATGGTGACACGTGGCACAGCGTACGTTAGCAAAGTGAAACTTCACAGATTCTTACATGTGGACCCGGCGCACGTTAGTATGGATCGACGCATGTTAGGCGTCGCGACGCAGACTACGCTTCGTGACGCGCCAAATGACCATTTTTCCCTTTGTGTTCTTTTTCACTGTTTTTGTCCCAAATCACCTCCAGAGATTCCTGAAACTTTAATTATCTACAAAATAACACAAAACACATCAAAATATTCATAAAACTCAAGAAACTATACAAAATATTAAGTTAAATGATTGGGAAATAGTGATATAATTACCACTCATCACGGTGGAGGGCTGCTGTTTGAGGCTATATGTTGTTGTTTGGTTTCGGTCCAAGGTGGTTTCTTGTTGTTAGCGTTTTCTATTTTCTTTGTGTTGTTTTTTTGGGTGTTCGGTGGTGAGTTGAAAGAAGAAGGTTTAGGGTTTTTTGTCTTTGAATGCCGTGTGTGTAGCCTTGTGTTTTTTTGTTGTGATTGTCATCTGTCTTCCTTCGAGAAGAAGAGAAGAAGGGGTTTCAAGGGTTATTGCTCATGCCTAAAGTAAGAAAAGAGAGTCCTCTTGTAAGTTTCGGTAATGGCTCCTTTTTATAATGCCAATGGGTCTCCAAATCATTGAAATAAATCATGTTGATTTGGGGAATAATTATTTTGGAAAGAATCTCATGAATTTTGGTGAGGATGGGATTTCAAATCTTGTTAAATTAGAAAGTGATTTATGGGGATTTTAGCATGTGTTTTGCATAGGATTTTATATCTTGTTAATTTGGAAGGTTTGGGCATGCATGGCATGGGTTCATGGGCTTTAGGCGTGTGCTGCAGGGGCTTGGTGTGGTGTTTGGCATGAGCATGGATTGTATGGGCTTTCATGGGTGGCATGGGTTTTAGGCCGAGGCTAAGGTTTAGAATAGAAACTGACTGAGCGTATCTGAGGCTGGCTAGTGAGTCTGAATCCAATGAGGTGCTAATTTTGGAGTTTTCCCTTCCGGCATTCGTTTCTCACGACTTCCGCAACTTTTCAGGTAGTGCCTTCTTACGAGGCTCATCATTGGGCTTATGCAAAAATGAAGTGTCTACACTTATATCATTAATATATGTATTTCAGATATTTAATGTAAATATAAAACATATATTTAAGATATATGTATTTAATTATATAATTATATAAATGTTATATGTTTAATTTAATTAAATTAACAAATATTTTATGACATGATTTAGTTTGGAAATGGCATGATGCCATTGGAACATATTTTCTGTTTGCTTTATTATTAGATAAGTGTTATCTTTTATTAAGCAACATGTGTACCAATCAAAATAAAACAAATTGTGAAAAAAAACTTTATTCTTTTTTTTCCATTATTCTCGGTAATTTGGAGAAAAATACATAAGGAATTTTTGTCTTATTTTTTTCAACACTTAGACAATTTCAACAAAAGTTTACAAAGTGAGTTGAGAGGTTTTGAAAGAAAATTAAAAGAAGAAAGCTTATTTTGGAAAAATTATGTAAGTATTCTTCCATTTTTTTTCAAGATAGAAATTGTTTCTATTAATCTTATCTTCAATTGTGTTGCTAAGATTAATCTCTCTACTCTTAAATTTGTAATTGAATTTGTTGGATGCTTGTTTGAGGATGTTATGCATGTATAACTAATTTATTTGCTTATTAGTGTAATTAAGCTTAATAAATTAATTAGAAAATTAAAGTTGCCATTCTAGAGTTAATTAGTCATTCATAATTAATCTAGAATTGTTCTTGATTAATTTCATGTTGGTGAGACTTGATTGGTGTGGTAATTGGAAGATTAAAGTATTGAATTTTGTCAATTTAATGTAAATTGCCCAATTTGAGTAATTTGTGAAATAAGGGTTCTTAACCCATTCAAAATTTGGGGATTTTCATATATATGATATAATTTTATGTATATGTGATGTATGTCAAATTTTGGATTGAATGGATTTCATCTTGATGTGTTTTGAACAAAATGGGCCAAATTATAATTAATGAAAAATCTAGGCTGTTTCCGTAATTTTTAAAATTTCTGGCCATTTTCGGAAATTCTGGAAAGTTTCTGGTTTATGTTGCAAATTGTAAAAATTATTTTGGGATTTATTTGGAATCAATTAAATATGTAATTGACATAATTAAGCACCAAAATAATTAATTTGTAAAAATTTGGGGTAATTTGGTAATTAAAAAAAATATGATTTCTTGGGTTAAAATTTCATATTTTAAGTATTGGTTAATTAAATAAATAAGTTTATTTAATTGTTCCAAGAAAAAATATTGAAATCAGAAAAATTCAATTTTCTCGCTCCGCTGCGCAAACCTGTAATTCCTTATAAAACCCCAACAAAAATGGTATCAGAGCGAGTCTGATTCTGGAACCCCGATATATGATTATGCCTTGAAAATTCAATGTTGAATTTAATCTTGACTTTAATGCATGCATGTATTTATTTGATTTGATTAAATAAAGTATAAACATTTTTGCGGAAAATCCCTATTTAAAATAAGGTTTTTTAATTTAATATGTATTTGATGCATTTGAATTGGTCCGTCTTGTCAATACCGCTTATCGTTAAATTTTCTGTGACTATATCCGAGAACGTGCCAAAGCTGTTAGGATATGGCAGGTAGAAATTTATCTGTACCAGATATATTTGATATTATGTGAATTCAAGCGAAACCGGAATCCTGAACGTGCCAAAGCTGTCAGGGTTTCGTAAGTATCTTGAATTCATCAATGACAAGTTTAACATTGGTACGCCTCCTTGTGAACGTGCCAAACCTGTCACAACGAGAAACGACCAGGACCAAAAACCAAGGAGTCACTAATGAGTGATCGACAATGAGTTTTCTACCTAAATGAATATACGTAGGCGAGAACGTGCCAAAGCTGTGAGCTGAAATATATTCATGGGGTCCACCTTTCACTATTATGTTATGATTTGATTATCGCATGTTTTGTATTCTGTTTGGGGATTAAAGTATTGCATGAAATAGTGGGAGAGGCATTTTTAGATTAAAAATCCATGATCTAGTTAATGCTTTATGATATAATTTGAAACTGTTATTATCTTTTTATCTGCTTACCGTTGATTCCCTGTCTATTTGATAGATTTATGATGGCGGCACCTCCAACCAATCCTTTCACTCGTGTGCTAGATACGAATAAGCTAAAAGGCGCTGAGAACTTTGCGGATTGGGATATGGATTTGAGGATTGTCCTCAATTCCGAGAAACTGGGGTATATTTTGGAAGGTCCATTACCGCTTGCTATATCACCAGGTGCATCTCATGAAGAACATGAGACTTTCCAGTAATGGAAGGATGATGATTTAATGGTTAAATCATTCATCCTGAGTTCTATTTCTTCAGAGCTTAAGAAGACTTATTTTGAGATGCATGATGCATATAGTATGATGACACAACTTCGTGAATCGTTCATGAACCAGGAACATGTCGTGTTCATTCATAGAGTTTCGATGGAACTGTTCCATTCTAAACTTGAAAAGAGGCAGGTTGTGAGCCCGCATGTGCTTCACTTGATCGATCTGATCGAGCAGTTGAGGCGCCAGGATTTCACTCTCAATGAAACTCTAGGTCGTAGTGTCATTCTCGGTTCGCTCCCGGCGTCATATCGCCAGTTTGTAATGTACTTCAACATGAATGGGATTCACTATTCTTACCGTGAGTTGCATATGATGCTTCTCACAACAGAGGAAGATTTAAGGAAGAGAGTTCTGACTCGCCTTCCGAAACCCCCTTCACTTTCTGCTTCTTCCCAATCCAAGTCGAAGGGGAAGAAGAAAAAGGGAAAGAAAAAGAAGGGTTTGAATATTCCTCCGCAATGTAAGACAGTGAAGCCTACGGAGCTTCTGAAGACAAGTGCCACCACTGCCAGAAAGTCGGGCACTGGAAACGAAACTGCCCGGACTATCTCACACAAATCATGAAAGAAAGAGCATCGACATCAGGTACTTTTATTTTTCCTATTATTGATATCTCAATGGCTTGTGAAGCTATGACATCTAATTGGATTTTGGATTCTGCTTGTCCTATTCACATTTGCAACACGTTGCATGTGCTGACGGGAAGTAGACGGCTGAAATTTGAGGAGATGCAGTTACGATTCGGGAGTGGCGACTCTCTGGATGAAGTTGTAGTGGGCGTATGCGAGATTCTCTTACCCAGTGGGAGACTTTTGTTAAATGAATGCTATTTTGTGCCAGGATGTGTGGCGAATATTATGTCCCTTTTTGAATTAGATATTGAAGGTTATAATGTAAATATTAAGAATCGTTCTTTGTATTTATATGATAGTAATAATATTCTGATCCTTTGTTGTCCAAACGAGCATGGTCATTACATATTGCGTACCTCACAAGATATCTTTAATACTAGAATAAATAAACATAAACAATCTGATATAAATAAAACTGAACTTTGGCATATGCGGTTAGGTCATATAGACGTGAAACGCCTAACCCAATTGGTTAAGAATGGTTTGATACATGATCTCACCATTGAACCTTATCCAACTTGCGAATCATGTATTCGGGGTAAAATGACTAAAGTCCCATTTTCTGGTGTTGGACACCGAGCCACTGACTTACTGGAGCTCGTACATTCTGATGTATGTGGTCCCTTAAGTCAAACTGCTCACAGTGGTTTTTGCTACTTCATCACCTTTACCGATGATCTGTCACAGTATGGTTATGCAAGCTGAAGAAGTCCATTTATAGACTGAAATAGGCTTCACAAAGTTGGAATCTTCGATTCGACGAGATAATCAAACTGTCTAATTTTCTCAAGAATTCGGAAGAATCATGTGTGTATCAGAAGGCCAGTGGGAGTATGGTGGTATTTTTAATTCTCTATGTTGATGACATCTTTATCATTGGGAATGATATTGAGATGATGCAAGGCATCAAAGCTTACCTCTGTAAGAATTTCTCCATGAAGGACCTGGGTGAAGCTTCTAATGTCTTAGGCATAAAACTCTATAGAGATAGAGAAATGAAGCTTATTGGGTTATCCCAACTAATGTACATAGATAAGATCTTAGAGCGGTATAATTTTGGTAACTGTAAGACAGTAAACATACCGTTCAGATATGGCTTACATCTTTCAAAGAAGATGTGTCCGCAAACAGAAGATGAGAAGATTAGATTGTCTAATCAACCTTATGTTTCGTACCTTATGTTTCGTGTTTGGGCAGCATCATGTATTCCATGTTATGTATTAGGCCCGATATCAGCTTCGCAATTAATGTGATGAGCAGATATCAGTCCAATCCAGGAAATGACCATTGGATGGCCATTAAACATATCCTCAGGTATCTTAAAGGTACTAAGGATAAGTTTATTATTTATGGAGGAAACGAACTACAAGTTAATGGGTATACGGATTCTGATTTCCAATCGGATCCTAATGATAGAAAACCTACATCAGGATTCATGTTTATGTTGGGAAATCTCTAAGTCCCGATGATCGAATAAAGCATAGAAACATAGTGCGAATACACGAAGAAGTTGCGGAATACTTACATCAAGCGGTTGAGCGATGCGGTGAAGAACAAAAATCTTTTATGCTCTCCTTGTAAGTCTCGGCAGTGGGCTGGTTTGGTCTCCAAAAATTCTGCCATGGAATATCCTCCAAGCTCCAAGCTTTTCCAATGGTGATTCCAAGCTCATGAAGTTAGTTCCCTATCACCTTTGTATGTACTCTTTGGTGTGCTAGCACTTGGTAATTTTGCCACAAAATCACAGTGTTTCTCCTCTTGATTCTCGGTGAAAACCAGAAAGACAGAAGAAGAAAATGGCATTGAGGCCATGAGAGAGAGAGAGAGCATTTTGGCTCCAAAAAACCGTGAGTCATTAGAAAGAGAGAGAAAAAATTGCTTTATGTATTTGTTAATTTATTTTCCAAAAAAAAAAACAATTAAACATTTACCATTTTTCAATTTCAAAAAGTCAAAGGCAATAAAGCCTCAACCACTCACATCACTATTTACATCAATCAATCAATCAAGTGACAAGTTGTCACATCACTCAAAGTGACTAATGATTTGACGCTTGATGCGACTAGTGATTTGACGCTTGATGTGACTTGCGAGCCGCACTTGAATTCGAAATGTGAATGCGCTCGCAAACACTCCCGGGTTCGGGTTCGCTAATTCCAAATTAACGAATTTTCCGTTGCGACGTAATTAAATGATTATGCCTAGCAAAATCACTATTCACGTCGCTAACGAATTAATTCTAAATTAACTTGTTCGCCCGAATTAAAATCTAATTTCAATTCCGCGTCGAAATCCAATTTCTTATAATATATCGAATATATTATTTTATCGATTAATTCCAAATTAATCGTTCTCTCTCTTTAATTGATATTTTATCCCAGATAAAATATCTCCGTAATTAATCCCAAATTAATTTTCTCTCTCTACTAATTAATCCCAGATTAATAAAGTGCGAGTAATACGTCATCGGTGAATCTTCGGGAAGCGACCCATGAGATCCCCGGATATGTTGGTAGTAAATTCGGTCGTCGGACTATCCGAACACGTAAGTACCTAGTACTACGTTTGTACCGATTTACAAGACAAGGTTGGCTTCTAGCAAAGCGCCATGCCTACCCAATTCTCCAGAAATATCCTTACAGGAATATGTGATCTATATCAGGCGTAGTATATGTGGTATTGCGTATAACGATCCAGTATCGGATGTCACGTGCAAGGCCTGGGGCTGGAATTGTGTATGCCCCGTACAAAGCACATATCGGATCTCTGGTAACTAGTCTCTATAATCGAATAAACATGACCTAGTCATTTTATCCCGATGACTGCAGTACATAAGAGAACCAGTTATGTATCCTACGTGACCATTATCTCCACTATGACTGGAGTGATACTTCCATCTCGACATCACACCCAACACACTATGATTCTCAATATACCCAATAGAGGCGTACACAGAACCTGTTAAAGCCCTGGACGACCTAAAACCAAAGTATATTGATTGTCGCAAGTATTAGCGGTGCAAGTCTCAGGTTAAGACCAAATACACCTACCCTGATTTCGGACTTCCATAGACACATAGTCATACTACCAATGGAATTCCGAGGGGTCTATCCAGAGCGAAGATGTTTCCCGTACCATCGGTTAACACAACCTTCTATTACACTTGCATGAGTATCATATACCCAAATATATGAGAACTATGCCGTTATTCCCTCACAACGCGCACAAGTGTAATACTAGTCTTTTACGCATTATCGATGTCCAATCTCGATAATACTCTGACTAGGGATATTTAATGATTAAACCTTCGTGGATTGATATTGTCTCATTTTATCTCAATCCAGGAACTAATCATAAGGACCTCCTATCATTTATACATCTTGGTGATCTAATCACAAATGATAAGAGAGCAATTTCCTTTGTCACATAGTTAATTTGAACAAAAACACCATGATCTGTACAAATAGTGACGCTATGGGTCAATACTGTCCAACAATCTCCCACTTGGCCTATAGCCAGTCACTCGAGTGTCCTACACCCGAACTATGTACGGTTCTCTCAAATTGCTGAGAAAAGATTTTCGTCAGCGGATTTGCATGACTATCATCTGATGCGATTTATTCGATCATCACATCGCCACGATGTATGATCCGAACGAATCAGATGAATATTTGAAGTATATATCTGGATTGTTGATGAGACCATTAATTCTTTAGCATGTGCTGAAGCCTAGCTCAGCTGCTAACAGAACTTTATCAAATCTAATTAGATTATTATCGATACAAAAGGCTTCTATTGCTACCTCAGCTGCAGTAATAATCCACTTATGTTGTTTATTCGGTAACAGTATCTTGCTTGGAAGATTTCCAGCTCACTGTTCCGTTATTCAAACTTTATAATACCGTTTGCGACTTATAGTCGTTTTATTGGTTTAGGAAACTTGCAGCAGTGATCCCAGTCACTTCAAGTTCTCCTTCTCCATAGTTTAAGACAATATCATTTGTTCCTCTAAGATACTGAAGGATGTTCTTAACATCAATCCAATGACTATCATTTGGATTGGCCTGATTGTGACTCCATATGCTCAAAGTGTATGAGACACCAGGTCGCGTACATTTATTTCAATGTACGAGTTCTCGGAGAGTATTAACAACTTTAAATATATCCCAGTAGATTTTTATTCCTAGAATAAAGGTTGTTTCTCCCAAGAATTCAACGGAGAATTTTCTCGAAAGCCAAGCTTTCACCTATTGTATTTTATGAGAATTTCATTTCCCATAAATGACATGTATTATCATTATTTATATAGGACAGCCACTGTCAGTGCCCTCCCACTAACCTCGTTATATACACAAGAATCATTTTTGTTTTGAATTAAATCATACACCATTATGATTACATCAAAATGATAATTCCAAGAACGTAATGCTTGCTTCAATCCATCCATGGATCGAATAACCTGCAAACCTTGTTTGCTAGTTATAGTATGACAAAACCGTCAGGATGTTGTAAACATCCTCCAAAAGGTTTCCGTTAAGGAAAGTGGTTTTGATATTTAGCTGCCACATTTCATAAATGAAACATACAGCATTAGCAAGCATTATCCAAATGGATTTACCATGGCAACGGTTAAAAGGTTTCGTCATAATCAACACAATGTTGATAACGATACCTTTTCACTACAAGCCCAGCTTAGTACGTTGGTATGTTGCCTTCCATGTATGTCTTCCTTGAAGACTTATATAGTACCAATAGGCACAATACCTTCTGGTACATCAACTAGTGTCTAAACTGGTTGATATACATGGAATCCATTTCGGACTTCATGGCACTTTGCCATAATAGGGAGTCGATACCTAGTATCACTTCCTTATACGTAGTCAGTTCGTATTCCTCAATAAGATTGACATCTCTTCGAGGTGAGATCAGAAACCCATACCTCAGGTTGTTTTCTGACTCTCTCCGACTTACGCGGTTCTTGTGTATTCGAAGATTACTGGTATAGTTTCATCCTAGATGAACTATTTGTGTTCCATTAAGATTCGGTGTCTGGAATAGTATTACTCTGATTTTCATCAAGTTTAACTTTCCTCCCACTTACCACTGCATATCGGTATTCCTCTTAGGAAAATCGCATGGCGAGCAACAATTACATTGTTCTCTAGTGAGTTGTATAAGTACTATACTTTGGTTTATCTAGGATAACCCACAACTTAGGCACTTATCCGATTTGGGTTCCAGTTTGGTATCATCCAAACATATGCCCAGTATACCCAAATCTTTAGGAATGAGAAAATATTATTTCTTTCATGTTCATATCTAATATGAAGTTTGTCAAACAGATTTTTATGGAACCTTATTCTAAATAAGTTTTGCACTGTTTATGCGTATCCGTTGAAGGAAATGGTAGCTCAGAGCGACTCATGATTAACCTTATCATGTCCAACAAAATTCGGTTAATCTATTCGGACACACCGTCAAATTGACGTGTTCCGGGAGGAGTCCCCATTGAAATAATACTATACTCTTTCAAGTATTTGAGAAACTTATTGATTAAGTATTTTCATCATGGTCTAACCGTGATGGTTTAATACTTTAGCCGATCTATTTGTGTACTTCGTGTCGAAACTCTAAAAGTTTCTGATTTGTGTTTCAAAAGAAACACATAACCATAAAGCGATGCCACATCCGTAAAGGTCACGAAATATTCATATCCACCTCTAGCCTAGCTAGACATGGGCCCACTTGCTTCACTATGAACTAGGGCTAACAGATCGGTGGCACTTATACTTTTACCAAGGAAATAGTGTTTTAGGCACTTTGCCTTATAAACTAGATTCGTAGACTTTATTTGATTGCAATCAAATTAGTCCTAGTACCCACTCTTCAAAAGTGTGGATATACTAGTCTTGTTTAATTGTGTCCCAGACAACAATGCCACTTTTAAGTCTCTTCTGATCAAATCAGTTTGAGCTATTTGTTTGTCATGTTATACGTTTGAGATTTATTTATATTCAAAATACAAATTCTGTTATTAACATCTAATGTGTTTATCTCAACATCATCTTTAGAAAATAAAACACTTTAGTGTTCTAGAATATAAAGGTATACCCGCGACGGGTTAAACCCTGATATAGAGATAATGTTTCTAGTTAAACTAGTTACATTATAACAGTTTCCTAATTTAAGTACACACCCGAATGGTAGTTCCTAAACTTAGGTTTCTACGATTAAAATAGCGACTTATGTCCCATTTCCGATTCGCAGATGAATCTCAACTGAAGGCAGTATCCTGCTCATAGCAGATTCTACACATCAGTACATATTTATGTATCACACTAAGTATCTAAAATCCAATTTTAATACTAGTAGTGAACATCTTATGACAAACATATTTGAAGCTGGAGTCTTGCCCCTCTTCAATTCCTTCATGTCTGCATTGTCCAAACGGCAGTCACGCTTTCGCGATCCTGTTTGCCACAATTTAGACAGACATTTTGGGATATATCATTTATCTTCCCAGAACATTATTATGATTTTACCTTTGCCCTTTTTCCACTCCAGAAGCCTTTGGCCTAGCCTCGGCCTTCCGGAATGTCGAAATAAGATGCGTCTTGCGCTTCTTCCCTTATTGCAAACTTTGGCTTTATCTGGTTGAGAACAGTCATTAACTCTCCAAGAGTTATGTATTGAAATTTTAGTACTTCTATAATCTAAGTATAGATTTATGAAGATCCTTCAATTTCATTATCATACTTTAAGGATCTAATCCTTAGTTCTGATTAAGAAATTAAGGAGTCTATATGACAAGTATAATGGATTAAGCACTAAAGTTATCATCACATGAATATTCCAAAAATCATGTTCCACTTATTTGCTTAACTCCGGGCTTAGGCTTAATATGTTATTTTATCAAATAAAGTAACTTATTAGTTTCCAGAACCATCCTGAAATTTTATTCCCAATTTGAAAATTAAACCATTTAAATACATTTTCCCTAGGATTATGTTTTAAATGTCAATCTTTCAATTTTATCTTGATTCTAATAGTCCAACTATTTAATCAACGATTTAAGGTACTATTTATTATAATGATTACTATAGTCCAACTATTTAATCAACTATAATTTAATAGATTAAATTCAATTATATTGATTACTATAATCCAATTATAAAATCAACTATAAATGATCAATTAAATTCAAATATATTGATTACTATAATCCAATTATATAATCAACTATAAATGAATAGTTTGAATACAGTCCAACTGTTTATTAAAACAACAATAAATATTGGTCCAACTAATAAATAATTTATTTGACGAAATATTATGATTGAGCGCGTATGGCAAGTAATTAAACGAATATTACAAATTTAATACTTGCCTCCCACTATTTTTCGGCGAGCCTCTAACCCTCTGTCGAGTACTCGGGAAACCGTGTTTCCTAGTGGGCTATGATCCTGTTAAATGTCACACAATCTTGACTTTGGCCAACAAATTGTATGATAATTAACTAGGTAGATCTCTAAGATCAATTGGATCCCATCCAATTCCTAGATCCAGTAGGGGGACGTCCAAGTCCGAAACATATATCTTATATATGCCAATATATCCAATATATTGCCTAACCTTTTTCCTCTGAATCAACTAAGCCTTGGCTTTGGCACAACAAACTTAGTGATCCCAGTTAAGCGGAACCCATTGACCATGGAAAGCTTCGTAATCAATGTCGATGGACAAGAAGTGGTCTTGACTTTGGCCAACAAACCACAACTTGGACAATACACCAATATGGAACAAAGCTCTCGTGATTCAAACACATCCTTGACGGACAAAGGTCTTGACTTTGGCCAACAAACCAATGCCAGTCTTGGATATTGAGTAAGAATCACTCAATTGAAGGAAAAACGCTTAATATTATTTGAGGGTTTTTCGCGTGAAAATTGGCAACCAATTTATTATATTTGTTAAGGTCTCATCATCATACACCCTTAAACATGCATTCTAAACACATAATAAGGCGCATATAAATAAATAATAATGATATGCGGATGGATACTCAACACATTGTTCCTAGAACAAATCTCTCCCTTTCCTCTCTCAAGCTAGCACATGTATTACTTCTACCCGTTACATAACACTTCTAAAGAAACCTCATTTACATTGAGGGGAATATGTGAGAAGAGAAATACATAGAGTAAGGAGGTAATAGGCTGGACAAGCAGGTCCAATTAATAAATTCTAAATTTATTACAACAATTTCCAAAATTGCCCCACCCATCTAATATCCATCTGATATACATTATTCATGCATCGCAACCATGTATTCACACAAGGATGTTATCAATCAATCTAATCCAATTAATTAATCTGATAATTAGTGACCATCCAATGTTCAAACAACGATTTGATTTTGCCCGAGTCCAACTCGTTTTGCGAATAAGTACTCAAAGCACGAATTCTTGAACTAAATTAAACTACAACATTAAATCCAATTTAATTTGTATTTAATACTAATTCACTATTTAATTCCAAATTAAATACTACACTTTATTTGACGAACCTTTACGACTTAAATTCCAAATTTAATCGTTACGGGTCTCAAAGCCCGATTAACATCCAATGTTTATTTAATTAAAGTCCAATGGGCTTTTAATTAATTTCTTTAAGGCGTGGAATTTTGGTCAACTTGGGTCAAACCCAATAACCAAAGCCCAATCAAGGAATAACCCCATAAGCCTAGAAATCAATTTAGGCCCATTAGGCCCAATTAAATATTAAAGGTCCATTAGTCATAATTGGACTTTATGGATTCGGTTTTGGGCCCAATTGGATCCAACCAATTTGCCTAAACCAATCTTGGTACAACCAAGCCCAATTAGCCCAATAACAACTTCAAGCCCAATTTCCAAAATTAGCCCAATTAATTAAATCATAAAAATTCTAATTTCACAATTTAATTAAACTAAAGTGTATAACATAATTAATTACCCAAATCAATATTTCCAAAACACCAATTAGCCTAATTAATTATGCTCATTAACAACAATTAGTGTCTAACACAATTTATCAAAAATCAAACTCATTTACATGCTCATTTAGTCTCAGGATTTGGGGATATTTTATGTCCAATTTGGTTTCAATCCAATTAAATCCAATTCAACATTAAATCAACATTCCCAACATGATTCCAACTCATCCAATGAATCAAAAATCAAAAAATCCAAGACTTTTATGGTTCTCAAACTCTCGGCCAAGCCATGTAATTTGGGGAAAATTGGTCCAAACCATTTTTCATGAAATTGATCCAATCAATCTTCAATTAAACATCATTTAAGCATACTTAATCAAACAATTCAACCAAATCATGTTCAAAATCAATTTACCCAATTTTAACCCTAAATCAAGTTTCATGCTTTTACTTGCTCTGATACCATTGTTGGGAAATCTCTAAGTCCCATTGATCGAATAAAACATAGAAACATAGTGCGAATACACGAAGAAGTTGCGGAATACTTACATCGAGCGGTTGAGCGATGCGGTGAAGAACAAAAATCTTTTCTACTCTCCTTGTAAGTCTCGGCAGTGGGCTAGTTTGGTCTCCAAAAATTCTGCCATGGATCATCCTCCAAGCTCCAAGCTTCTCCAATGGTGATTCCAAGCTCATGAAGTTAGTTCCCTATCACATTTGTATGTACTCTTTGGTGTGCTAGCACTTGGTAATTATGCCACAAAATGACCATGTTTCTCCTCTTGATTCTCGGTGAAAACCAGAAAGACAGAAGAAGAAAACGGCCTTGAGGCCATGAGAGAGAGAGCATGTTGGCTCCAAAAACCCGTGAGTCATTAGAAAGAGAGAGAATAAATTGCTTTATGTATTTGTTAATTGATTTTCCAAAAAGAAAAAATTAAACATTTACCATTTTTCAATTTCAAAAAGTCAAAGGCAATAAAGCCTCAACCACTCACATCACTATTTACATCAATCAATCAATCAAGTGACAAGTTGTCACATCACTCAAAGTGACTAATGATTTGACGCTTGATGCGACCAGTGATTTGATGCTTGATGTGACTTACGAGCCGCATTTGAATTCGAAATGCAAATGCGCTCGCAAACACTCCTGGGTTCGGGTTCGCTAATTCCAAATTAAGGAATTTTCCGTTGCGACGTAATTAAATGATTATGCCTAGGAAAATCACTATTTACGTCGCTAACGAATTAATTCTAAATTAACTTGTTCGCCCGAATTAAAATCTAATTTCAATTCCGCGTCGAAATCCAATTTCGTATAATATATCGAATATATTATTTTATCGATTAATTCCAAATTAATCGTTCTCTCTCTTTAATTGATATTTTATCCCAGATAAAATATCTCTGTAATTAATCCCAGATTAATTTTCTCTCTCTACTAATTAATCTCAGATTAATAAAGTGCGAGTAATACGTCATCGGTGAATCTTCGGGAAGCGACCCATGAGATCCCCGGATATGTTAGTAGTAAATCTGGTCGTCGGACTATCCGAACACGTAAGTACCTAGTACTACGTTTGTACCGATTTACAAGACAAGGTTGGCTTCTAGCAAAGCGCCATGCCTACCCAATTCTCCAGAAATATCCTTACAGGAATATGTGATCTATATCAGGCGTAGTATACGTGGTATTGCGTATAACGATCCAGTATCGGATGTCACGTGCAAGGCTTGGGGCTGGAATTGTGTCTGCCCCGTACGAAGCACATATCGGATCTCTGGTAACTAGTCTCTATAATCGGATAAACATGACCTAGTCATTTTATCTCGATGACTGCAGTACATAAGAGAACCAGTTCCATATCCTACGTGACCATCATCTCCACTATGACTGGAGTGATACTTCCGTCTCGACATCACACTCAACACACTACGATTCTAAATATACCCAGCAGAGGCATACAAAGAACCTGTTAAAGCCCTGGACGACCTAAAACCAAAGTATATTGATTGTCGCAAGTATTAGCGGTGCAAGTCTCAGGTTAAGACCAAATACACCTACCCTGATTTCGGACTTCCATAGACACATAGTCATACTACCAATGGAATTCCGAGGGGTCTATCCAGAGCGAAGCTTTTTCCCGTACCATCGGTTAACACAACCTCCTATTACACTTGCATGAGTATCCTATACCCAAAAATATTAGAACTATGTCGTTATCCATCACCATGCGCACAAGTGTAATACTAGTCTTTTACGCATTATCGATGTCCAATCTCGATAATACTCTGACTAGAGAAATTTAATGATTAACCCTTCGTGGATTGATATTGTCTCATATCATCTCAATCCAGGAACTAATCATAAGGACCTCCTATCATTTATATATCTTGGTGATCTAATCACAAATGATAAGAGAGCAATTTCCTTTGCCACATAGTTAATTTGTACAACAACACCATGATCTGTACAAATAGTGACGCTATGGGTCATAATTGTCCAACAGTTTACCCTTAACGGTGGTGCAGTTTGTTGGAAGAGTTCCAAACAGGGGTCGACAGCTGATTCCACCACAGAGGCGGAATATATTGTAGCTTCTGAAGCTGCAAAGGAAGCTGTTTGGGTTAGGAACTTTATTACAGAATTGGGAGTAGTCCCAAGTATCGAGAATCTGATTTCGTTATACTTTGATAATACTGGAGCCATTGCGCAAGCAAAAGAACCAAGGGCGCATCAGAAGTCAAAGCATGTGGAACGAAAGTACCACATCATTCGAGAGATTGTGTCGCGAGGGGACATTGTCGTGTGTAAGGTACCGAGTGAAGATAATGTAGCAGACTTGCTTACGAAGTCCATTCCTCTGAAGTTATTTGATAAACATGTGGAGTATATGGGTATTAGATACAATCGATATTGACACTAGAGCAAGTGGGAGACTTTGTTAGGGTTGGTGCTCTGAGCGCCAATTTTATTATGTATTTCCTTGTAAATACTAATGTAACATTTTATTATGAATAAAATGAATAGTTTCTTTTATATAACTTCTTCTTTAATATGGTAAAGACGTAACCGACCTTAGAATGATTAGTTATGATATTGTTGCAAAAGCGTCGCAACTGACATTGAGTTGTATCATGACGTTGTCATTCTTAGATAGTTCCCGATCAATGTTTACACTACTTGGTCAGTAAAGTAAACCCATTAAGACTGGTATATGTCGTATATTGGAATCTTATATTCCGATAGTTTTTAAGTGAATCATGAGTTTTGGAGACTCGTATAGATGTGTAGGTGTTTATAGCGGATAAACACTGAATGACTCACCGAAGATTCTTAATAGATGGTACACCAATGTCAATAAGAATCTTCTCGGGTTGAGTGGGCATAGTGATTTTTTGACTTGAAATACCACTGTGGATATCTGAGTTATCCTCCACACTTAGATGGCACTCACGTCACCGATCTATTTAGATCAGACCTTCGCTTGTTTGTTGGGTGTGGACTGATGCTCAGGATATCATGTGTGTATCAAGATAGGATACGTCAGCTCTGTGTACAGAGCATAGGTAATCAATATGGAATTAGTAATCTGTTAAATCCATGGGCCCGTGGTACACTGTAGAAATCAGTTCTAAATATTATTTGATGGATTGCTAATATAAACGTCGACGTGATTACATCTATAGAGAATTGACGTTTGTAGCTATATCTCTGGATTAATCTGGATATCTGTGACGGAGGGATTATACGTATGCAGTGACCTCGACTTGTATGATTCAGAGAGTTTATCTGTGTTCATCATAATTTACGGGTGGGTGAATTATGGATACGAAATTTGATTTCGTGACGGATATGCCTGAATCTAGAGAGTCTCACTAATGATATATACTCATAGAGCACTATGGCAACTATTATGAATAATACTGATTATTTATAACTCATTTAATGGTTAAACGAAAAATACATGCGGTCGGGACCTAACGGTCATTTCCAAAATTAATGTGTATTTTATTTAATACTTGATTTTATTGAATACACATTAATAAAATATCAAATTGTGATAATTGACTTATATCATTAATATATGTATTTGAGATATTTAATGTAAATATAATACATATATTTAAGATATTTGTATTTAATTATTTAATTATATAAATGTTATATGTTTAATTTAATTAAATTAACAAATATCTTATGACATGATTTAGCTTTATTAAAGTTTAGAAATGGCATGATGCCATTGGAATATATTTTTTTGTTTGCTTTATTATTAGTTAAGTGTTATCTTTTATTAAGCAAAATGTGTACCAATCAAAATAAAACAAATTGTGAAAAATTCTTTATTCTTTTTTTTTTTCCATTATTCTTGGCAATTTGGTGAAAAATACATAAGGAATTTTTGTTTTGTTTTTTTTCAACACTTAGATAATTTCAACAAAAGTTTACAAAGTGAGTTGAGAGGTTTTGAAAGAAAATCAAAAGAAGAAAGCTTATTTTGGAAAAATTATGTAAGTATTCTTCCATTTTTTTTCAAGATAGAAATTATTTCTATTAATCTTATCTTCAATTATGTTGCTAAGATTAATCTCTCTACTCTTAAATTTGTAATTGAATTCGTTGGATGCTTGTTTGAGGATGTTATGCATGTATAATTAATTTATTTGCTTATTAGTGTAATTAAGCTTAATAAAGTAATTAGAATATTAAAGTTGTCATTCTAGAGTTAATTAGCCATTCATAATTAACCTAGAATTTTTCTTGATTAATTTCATGATGGTGAGACTTGATTGGTGTGGTAATTGGAAGATTAAAGTATTGAATTTTGTCAATTTAATGTAAATTGCCCAATTTGAGTAATTTGTGAAATTAGGGTTCTTAACCCATTCAAATTTTGGGGCTTTTCATATATATGATATAATTTGATGTATGTCAAATTTGGGATGGATTGGATTTGATCTTGATGTGTTTTGAACAAATTGGGCCAAATTATAATTAATGAAAAATCTGGGCTGTTTCTGTAATTCTGGAAATTTATGGCCACTTTCGGAAATTCTGGAAAGTTTTTGGTTTATGTTGCAAATTGTAAAAATTATTTTGGGGATTGATTTGGAATCAATTAAATATGTAATTGACATAATTAAGCACCAAAATAATTAATTTGTAAAAATTTGGGGTAATTTGGTAATTAAAAGAAATATGATTTCTTGGGTTAAAATTTCATATTTTTAGTATTGGTTAATTAATTAAATAAATTTATTTAATTGTTCCAAGAAAAAATTTTGAAATCGGAAAAATTCGTTTTCCTCGCTCTGCTGCGCAAACCCGTAATTCCTTATAAAATCCAAACAGGGTTCTTATATTCAAACATCATTATAAAACACGTGAAGACCGACCCGATCGACCTAGTCATATGAACTTTCAACCCGACCTGGTTAAGAAGAGAGGAAGAGGATCCAACATTGATCACCTCGGTATGCCGACCTACATAGGTCGGGGCTGCTGAATCTTATGCACATGTATGGATGACGTAAGCCCTACATGAAACCTAGAGCCCTCAGACCGTTGGATGGGTCTAACATACAAATAATTTGCAATAACGTACGAGTAATGAGCAGTAACGTCCGAGTAATGGGCAATAATGCACGAATAATGGACAATAATGACAAGGAAACGTGGCCGATGTCATAGGTGAGAGTTATAGTAAATCTAGTGGCACTATTTAAAGGGAAAAAAGACTCAGTTCACGGGGATCCCTGAATTAGTATTTCTTATTTTCCATAACTTGTAAAAAAAACTCTAAAAAGGTTAGTGTAAGAGAGAGATAAGACAGGTCGGTCATGTTGGACAATTATGACCCATAACATCACTATTTGTAAAAGACATTTTATTTTTGTACAAATTAACTATGTGACAAAGAAAATTGCTATTTTATCATTTTGTAATTGGATTACTTGGATATATAAATGATAAAAGTCCATATGATTAGTACCGGATTAATAAGGTATGAGACAGTATTGATCCACGAACGGTTTGATCATTAAATATCCCTAATCGTAGTATTATCGAGACTGGACATCGATAATGCGGAATAGACTAGTATTACACTTATGCGCGTTATGGAAGCGTAACGGCATAGTTCTCATATATTTAAGTATTGGATACTTATGCAAGTGTGATGAGACGTTCTATTAGCCGTTGGACCAGGAACAGCTTCGCTCTGGATAGACCCATCGGAATCCCATTGGTATTATGACTATGTGTCTATGGGAATCCGAATCAGGGTAGGTGTATGTGGTCTTAACCTGAGACTTACATCGCTTATACTTGCGACAATCAGTATACTTTGGTTTTGGTTGTCCGGAGCTTTAACAGGTTTTGTGTATGCCTCTTCTGGGTTTACTGAGATTCGTAGTGTATTGGGTGTGATGTCAAGACGGGAGTATCACTTCAGTCATATGGAGATGATGATCACGTAGGATACAGAACTAGTACTCTTAAATGTTGCTGCTATCGGGACAGTATGACTAGGTCATGATTATCCGATTACAGAGACTAGTTGCCAGTGATCAAATATATGCTCCGTACGGGGCAAACACAATTCCAGCCCTAGGCCTAGCATGTGACATCTGATACTGGATCGTATTACACAATACATTGTATACTACGTCTGATACAGATTATACGTTCTTCGTTGAATATTTCTGGAGAATTGGGTAGGCACGGTGCTTTGCTAGAAGCCAACCATGTCTTGTAAATCAGTGAGAACGTGGTACACGGTACGTACGTGTCGGATAGTGTACGGGCCAAATTTGGTCTAAGGTCAATTTCGACATTTTGCAAGGACCACCGCTAAATGCACCCTCGAAACTCCCTAACCAAACCCCAAAGCCACAAGTGCATGCCCAGGCCCAATGAACACCAACGCCCGTAACCGAAGGATTATTCAAAGGCCAGTCAACATAACGTCCAGGCTCATAAATACAAACCAGTCGTTCCAGCCTACAACGGGAAAAAGCAGTAAATACCCCTCATGAAGTCGACTGTTACGTACGAGTGATCAAGTGTGATTAAGGACATACCCCCAGGTGGGTATATAAGGGAGGAGGCTCCATGAGGAAAAGAGGTATTAAACCGCAAGCTCTCATACTCGGAACCTTTGAACACTTAGCTCTCATCATTTCCCACATACCGCCCTCACGGCTGCCAAGGGGGATCAAGGTATCATCTGACCTTTGTCCCCTGTTCTACGACTTTTGCACCTCATTTCCATTACTGACTTGGGCGTCGGAGTGCCTACAGCATCCACCACACCGGTGGGTAGACCCTCCTCGCTCATCATACTTTTTTCTTTTGCAGGATCGTCGGTGCCCCTCCCTATGAAATCTTGATTGTAGACGTCGGGTGAAAATCAGCGTCTACAGTTTGGCGCCCACCGTGGGGCCCTATCGATCCGTAAAAAACAAAGTTCTCACCCGGAAAATGATGAACTCGCAAGCATCGATATGGCTTCGGGCAGCAAGCCTTCAGATCCAATAGCTAACCAGTTGGTCATTCTTCAGGAAAGCCTAAGCATATTAGAAGAAGATAATTCGGCCATGAAAAGTACCAATGGAGACCTCCATAGACAGTTGGAACACCTTTCCTCCACGCGAGGCCGAATAGAATCAATGAATCCCAATGAAACTTTAGGCCACCAGCCTAATTCGGTGGAGACTCCGGGTGTTGAAAGAACCGAATGCCCCAACCCTGAAGATCATCCAATCAGACACGGAAGTAACCAACAAGACCACACGGCCAAAACAATGACAGCCACGACAATACGCAAGGAAATAGAGGAATATGAGAAAGCAATTTTTTCTAGCTTACCTGGGGCCAGGCTACCTATGAGGAATAGCAAGGTTGGAACCTTGACAGTTACTCCATTCGACGAATGGATTAATTCGGTCGAGCTCCCACGGAAATTTTGCCCTTCAGAAATGAAATTATACGACGGATCAACCGACCCCGATGATCACATAATCCACTACAAGTACAAAATGATATCCACGGGCCTTTCTCCACACCAAAGAGAGGCAGGGATGTGTAGAGGGTTTGGAGAAACGTTGGCCAGACCAGCCCTCACGTGGTTTATAAATTTGCCATATCGGTCGATCGGATCTTACAAAGAATTGGCAGACAAGTTCGTAGGACACTTCGCTAGTTCTTGCAAGTTTGAAAAAACCACGGACGACCTCAATTTGATTCAACAACGGAAGGGAGAGTTGCTTCGAAGCTACATCTCACGTTTCAACATAGAGAGAATAGAAATCCCAGACCTCCACCAACCGACAGCGGTATAGGCATTCCAGAATTGGTTGTTGGCAGATAGCAGCCTCTATAAGAAGTTCACAAAAAATTGATTCTACTCCATGGATCAGGCATTGGCAAGAGCCCGAACGGAGATCAGATGGGAAGAGGATATGAGGAATACAAGCAAGGAAAGTACTTCCAGTCTACGAGAAAGGAGAATGGGTTCATCCAGACGACCGAAAGAATTTTATAAGAGGTCCCAACATACAACCGACCGAAGTACATACCGTTCGAGGGATTCCCGACCCAATGACAGTGCATCCAATCGTAGGCCAATCCCCTACGACAGAAGAGAAAGAACCCCCAATGTTGCGTCGAGACTCCCATACTATAACTTCACTATTTCACCAGGGGAACTCATTTCAGTCCTTAGGAAGATGGGGAGTGAAGTGAACTGGCCACCATGTTCCAAGGAAGGCTCTGGAAAGAAAGACACCAGTAGATGGTGCGAATTCCACCGAGACTACGGGCACACGACAGCTGACTGCATAGCCCTAAGGTTGGAAGTCCTGGAACTTCTAAACAAAGGACATTTGAAAGACCTGCTAACGGAGAAAGGAAAAGCTACTTTAGCCCGGAAGGAAGAAAGAGAAGACCGGGGAGGAGCCCCAATGCCACCTCCAATCAACAGCACCGTCAATTTTATCTCAGGTGGTTCAGAAGTAAGTGGAGTTTCTTATTCAGCAGCGAAGCGACGAACCAGGTTGATTTCTTTAGTCGTCTCGGATCACGAACGAACTGTGGGGGAAGACTATATGGGGTTAGTAATTGAGTTCTCAGATGACCTAGTGTCCAACATGTGAATCCACACCATGACGCCTTAGTGATATCTCTACAATTGGCTAACTTCATGGTCAAGAGAGTGTCGGTCGACACTGGATCATCAGCTAATATAATCTTTTTGGCGGCTCTCAATGATATGGGTGGAGGCTTGGAGAAAATAAACCGTCGGTCTTCAGCCTTGATAGGCTTCAGTGGAGAGCAGAAATTCACTATGAGCGAAATCTGTCTCCCAGTATACGCAGGGGGATCAATAAAATGATCACATTCATGGTCCTCGATAGCCCTTCAGCCTACAATCTGATAATGGGGAGACCGTGGATCCACGAGATGTGAGCTGTTTCATCTACGTACGACCAAGTACTAAAATTTCCAACAAAGTGGGGGGTCCAGGAGATTAGAGGGGATCAACTTGCTTCCAGGGCTTGTTATCAAACCACCCTAAAGCCTAAAACCCAGTCGGCATAGCAATTACAGGGTGGGTCTTGTCGAGAACGCGTTGATGAACCAAAAGTGGAGGAACTTGACGAGATCCAAATTCACCCAAACTACCCAGTGTTGGACAGTTATGACCCATAGCGTCACTATTTGTACGGATCATGGTGTTGTTGTAAAAATTAACTATGTGACAAAGGAAATTGCTCTCTTATCATTTATGATTAGATCACCAAGATGTATAAATGATAGGAGGTCCATATGATTAGTTCCTAGATTGAGATGATATGAGACAGTATCAATCCATAAAGGTTTAATCATTAAATATCCCTAGTCGTAGTATTATCGAGATTGGACATCGATAATGCGGAATAAACTAGTATTACACTTGTGCGCGTTGTGAGGGCATAACGGCATAGTTCTCATATATTTGGGTATAGGATACTCATACAAGTGTAGTAGGAGGTTCTGTTTTACCGATGGTATGGAAAACAGCTTCGCTCTGGATAGACCCCTCGGAATTCCAATGGTAGTATTACTATGTGTCTATGGAAGTCTGAATCAGGGTAGGTGTATTTGGTCTTAACCTGAGACTTGCACCACTAATACTTGCGACAATCAATGTACTTTGGTTTTGGTCGTCCAGGGCTTTAACAGGTTCTGTGTACGCCTCTTCTGGGTATATTGAGAATCGTAGTGTATTGGGTCTGATGTCTAGATGGAAGTATCACTCCAGTAATAGTGGAGATGATGATCACGTAGGATACGGAACCCGTTCTCTTATATGCTGCAGCTATCGGGATATTATGACTAGGTCATGTTTATCTGATTATAGAGACTAGTTACCAGAGATCCGATATATGCTTCGTACGGGGCAGACACAATTCCAACCCCAGGCTTTGCACGTGACATCCGATACTGGATCGAGATACGCAATACTACGTATACTACGCTTGATATAGATCACATATTCATGTAAGGATATTTCTAGAGAATTGGGTAGGCATGGCGCTTTGCTAGAAGCCAACCTTGTCTTGTAAATCGGTACAAACGTAGTACTAGGTACTTACAAGTTCGGATAGTCCGATGACCGAATTTACTGCCAACATATCCGGAGATCTCATGGGTCGCTTCCCGAAGATTCACCGATGACGTATGACTCGCATTTTATTAATCTGGGATTAATTAAAAGAGAGAGAAAATTAATCTTGGATTAATTACGGAGATATTTTATATGGGATAAAATATTAATTAAAGAGAGAAAACGATTAATTTGGAATTAATCGATAAAATAATATATTCGATATATTATACGAAATTGGATTTTGATGTGGAATTGAAATTAGATTTTAATTCGGGCGAACGAGTTAATTTAGAATTAATTCGTTAGCGATGTGAATAGTAATTTTGCTAGGCATAATTATTTAATTACGTCGCAACGGAAAATTCATTAATTTGGAATTAGCGAACCCGAGCCCGGGAGTGTTTGCGAGCACACTCGCGTTTCGAATTCGAGTGCGGCCCACAAGTCACATCTAGCGTCAAATCACTAGTCAATCGATTGATGTGATGCCTAGTCACTTTGAGTGATTTGACAACTTGTCACTTTGATTGATGGTGGTTGTTGGGAGCATTAAAGCTTGTACCTTTTGACTTTTTGAAATTCAAATTTTTTGGTATATGTTTTAATTGATTTTAGAAATCAATTAACCAACACATTTTCTCTCTTTCTTCCTCCCTCTCTCTCGCCCAAGGGGCAGTTTTTCTCCTCCAAAAACTTTCTGGTTTCACCGAAAATGAAGAGGAGAAGCAAGGAAATTTTCCAGCAAAATTTCCAGAGTGCTAGCACGTTTTAGGAGTCTTGCAAAGGTGATAGGGAACCGCATCCGTTAGCATGGAATTTCATCACAAAGTTTGGAGCTTCAAGGATCATCCATGACCTAAAATGGAGGAGCCAAACCAGTGAATGCCGAGAGCCTTGGAGGAGTTTCAAAGGGCATAAAAAGTTTTGTTCTTCACCGCATCGCCTCAACAGATCGATGTAAGTATTCCACAACTTCTTCGTGTATTCACATGTATGTTTCATTGCTTTATTCGATCCTCGGGACCGTAGATTTTCCCAACACCCAGAGCACAAAACCCAAGTTAGAGCCAACCTTGATCTCATACCATGGGCAGAACTGGTGGAATTCCTCCAGAAACACCATGATTGTTTTGTTTGGTCGCATGGGGATATGACTGGGATAGACCCGGAATTGATGACTCATGAGCTACATGTGGATCCTTCCTTCCCATCTGTCAAACAAAAGAGGAGAAAGTTTTCCCCATAAAGGAATCGAGTCATTGATGAAGAAGTTCAGAAGTTGTTGGAGAATGGAGCAGTCAAAGAAGTGCAGTACCCGGACTGGCTGGCCAATGTCGTGGTTGTGCGAAAGAAGAATGGGAAATGGCGAGTCTGTATTGATTTCACAGACTTGAACAGGGCATGTCCAAAGGATTCTTTTCCTCTCCCACATATTGACTCGCTGGTCAATGTGAAAGCAGGGCATGAATTGTTAAGCTTCATGGATGCCTACTTGGGCTACAACCAGATCCTCATGCATCCGAGTGATCAAGAGAAAACAGCCTTCATCACCAATCGGGGGATCTACTGTTATAAAGTGATGCCATTCGGATTGAAGAACGCGGGTGCCACCTACCAACGACTTGTAAACAATATGTTTTCCCATCAAATTGGGAAGACAATGGAGGTCTATTTTGATGATATATTGGTGAAGTCTCTACAAGCTAAGCAACACCTGGAACATCTTGGGGAGGCATTCGACGTAATGAAGAAGTATGGGATGAAACTAAACCCAACCAAATATTCCTTCGGAGTAGCTTCGGGAAAATTCCTTGGGTACCTAGTCACACGACGAGGAATAGAAGCCAATCCGGAACAGATAAAGTCCATTCTCAACATTCCATCTCAAACAAATCCAAAAGAGGTCATGCGACTTGTAGGGAGAATTGTGTCTCTCAATAGGTTTATTTCCAAGTCTATCGACAAGAGCTTCCTATTCTTCTCCATTCTCGGAAAATCGGAGAAATTTGAGTGGACCCCAGCCTGGGAAGAAGCTTTGACCAGACTGAAAGAGTACCTGACCACACCATCGCTCTTGTCCAAGCCAGTTGATGGAGAGAGATTATATATGTATCTTGGAGTTTCACCTCAAGCAGTTAGCGCAGTTCTAATAAGAGAAGATGGAGGACAACAACATCTAGTCTACTATGTAAGTAAAGCCCTACTGGATCCTGAGACTCGGTATACTCAAATGGAGAGGTTGGTCCTTGCTTTGGTGATGGCGGCACGAAAGCTGCGCCCATACTTTCAGGGCCATCCAATAAACATATATTCCACTTACCTGTTGCGAAGCATTCTTCATAAACCTAAGCTTTCGGGGAGATTGACCAAGTGGGCTGTAGAACTTGGGGAGTACGACATCACTTATCAACCGCGGACCGCTATCAAGTCCCAAGCCCTTGCGGACTTTGTGGCAGACTACAATCCCAATTTTCAAGAGCGTATGAAAGATGATGTGCTCAGTGTCCAGTCATCAGAAGTATGGAAACTATCGGTAGATGGATCATCCAGCAGACGTGGTTCTGACTTAGAGGTTGTGATCATTACTCCTACAGGTGACATAATTCAACAGGCGTTCAAATGTGGTTTCCAGACTACCAACAATGAAGCCGAGTATGAAGCACTGATAGTCGGGCTTGCACTACTCAAAGAATTTGGGGCAAAGAGAGTGGAGGCGACAACCGATTCTCAACTTGTCGTCAATCAACTTTAGGGAACCTACCAAGCTATAGGGCTCAGATGGCAGCATATTTTTCTAAGGTAAAAGAATTCAAGTCAACTTTTGAATCCTTTGCAATTTCGCAGATCCCCAGAGCCGAAAATACCCACGCAGATGCCCTAGCTACCCTTGGATCCACACTACAAGAAGGGAATATCCAAGCCATTCCCGTAGCATATTTGCAATGGCCAGCTATAACTAAAATAGAAGATGGCACCATCTCTCATATCAAAGAAAATGACTCGTGGATGAAGCCTTTAATCAAATACTTGGATACAAGATCTTTGCTAGCAGACAAAGTGGTCGCCCGTAAGGTAAAACATCAGGCTGCGCGTTTTGTCCTACACGACAATCGATTATTAAGGAGGTCAATTGCTGGACCATACCTCAAATGCGTCTCCCAAGAAGAGGCGCAATACGTTCTAGTCGAATTGCACGCAGGACAATGTGGGAATCATTCTGGCAGTAGGAGTCTTGTATGCCGAGCCCACACAGCTGGATATTATTGGCCCACTATGCGAGCCGACGCAGCTACATATGTTCGAAACTGTGAGAAGTGTCAGAGGTTTGCACCAGTCTCCCATCTTCCACCTGAAAAACTCAGCCCTTCCCTAGCTCATTGGCCGTTCATGAAGTGGGGAATGGATATCGTCGGGAAGCTTCCAGTCGCATCTGGGCAGCGAGTCTACATGCTCGCATTGACAGACTATTACTGAAAATGGATCGAAGTAGAGGCTTTCGCAAGGATAAGGGATCAGGAAGTGCAAGGGTTTGTCTGGAAGAACATTATTTGTCGTTTCGGCCTACCCAGAGAGATTGTCACTGACAATGGTTCCCAATTCACAAGTCACCGGTTCCAAAATTTTTGCAAAAATTGGGGAATCAAGCTCAGCTTCTCCACCCCACGCTACCCACAAGCTAATGAACAAGCGGAATCTTACAATAAGGTGATAATAAACACACTGAATAAAAGGTTGGAGAAAGCGAATGGAGCTTGGGCAGACGAACTCCTAGGAGTTTTGTGGTCGTATCGGACGACAGTCAGATCACCAACAGGCGAAACGCCATTCTCCTTGACATTTGGAACCGAAGCAGTCATTCCAATCGACGTCGGTGTACCGTCACCATGGTATCAGTGGATTAATGAGGATGCAAACAACAGACTCATGGCCAATGCACTCGAAACTATTGAAGAATTGAGGGAAAACGCGACCATACGACTCGCATCCTACCAACACAAGATGCGCAAATACTTCGATAAAAATGTGAGGAGTAGAACCTTCAAAGAAGGCGACTGGGTCATCCATCGATTCTTCCAAAATACCAAGGAAGCAAATGATGGGAAGCTCGGGCCCACATGGAAAGGCCCGTACATTGTCAAGAAACTTGTAGACATGGAGCCTATAAATTGGAAAAAGAAGATGGGGATGAGTCCATAACAGGTGGAATGCCATTCACCTCAAGAAGTTATACCGTTGACCTCATCACTTGTTAGACCGAAATTCTACTGCATGCCATTCTACTGCAATGAGGCGACCTGCTTGCTGTTTGTTTCATTTCTGTTTTGATCTTGTTGTTTGTTTGATTTTCGTCCTGATTTTCATTTATGTAATTTCAATATCATTTGAGCAATTTTACTTAAGTCTATTTGGAGAGCTATTAACAAATGTGACTTCGTTTTAGACGACAGGAAAACAAATGATAAATATCCAATCGACAATCGAAGTTTATATTTACAAATCAAAATATTGTCTTTACAAAATTGGCAGAGCCGACATTTCGTACAAAAAAGAATTTACATCATTTCAATCTTCTTGCCTTTCAACATGCTCAACTGAGTCGACCAGATCTGAAAGAGGGCCAGTCTCCATTAGCGGTTCAGGTCCTGACCCTACCACTACGGCTTCAACCGCCTTCTCAACAATATCAACCGTCGGGGCCACTTCGGTCCCCTCAGCAACGGACCCCCTAATCATCTCCACGGCCGTTTCCTTGGAACTAACCTCATGCCCTCCTTAAACTTTAGTTTCTTCGACCGATAATGAGAGACCTGCTTCCAACCTTTCCCCCAGCATTATCCACTTCTTGGGATTCCACGAGCTGTGTTGCCCTGCCAAATATTCCTTCATGAGCTGGCTCCTATCCTTTATAACGGCTTCCATAGCCACTCCCTCCAATCTATCCAGCAGCTCAGTCTTTTGCCCTTCCAGCTCCTCAACGTTCTCCTTCGCCGCATCCAACTCGGAAGTCTTCGCTTCCAATTTAAATTTCGTGGCCTTAAATTCATTTTCAACTTCTTTCATTCTATTGTTCGACTCTTCAGAAGAAGCTTTAACCTCAGCCAATTCCTTTCGAAGAGTCGCGTTCGACTTCTCCAATTCCCTCACCTTTCTCAGGCTGGCTTCCACATATCTCTGCTGGAAGATGGCGTACTCCAGAGTCTAACACAACAAATGAAAAGGAAACGTAAGCAAATTTCTTATGAAGATTTGAGAATACAAAGTTCTTACCTCATAATTTTGAGCTACGGCTCTCTTTGCAGCCTCCAACGGCCCCAATGTCAGCATTCGACATTCATCTTTTTCTAAGAGCAGTCCATCGGCGAAGCTAGATAGACTAGAGGGATCCGACATGACCGTCGTGCTCCTTGGGATCTTGATTATTACGTTCTCTGGATCCTCTTCGATATCTGGCAATTGTTTCCTTTTCCTCGAAGAATGTCCAAAACCAGTCGATGTTCTATTAACTGTTTCAGAATGGAGTATGGTCGGAGTATATTTCCTTGAAGGTTGAGATTCGGGGACGGATTCAATTTCCTTTCCTCTGGATTTCTTCTTTTTCCTCCGTTTCAGCATCTCTTCCACTGATGGAAGCCTGAAGAGACTCATCCTTTCAACTACGCACAAATTTTCCTCCGGGGTTAGAATCCGCGAAAAGAAACTCCCTCCGTGTATGACCCGACACGCCCAGGTTATGAGTACGACTGTCAGTATATGTTTGGTCAGAGGCAAAAGGATACCTTCGGGGTAGAAAACTTCTCTCCACAGTGGTGTCAGTCGTAACCTCTTTTCCACCAAAACCACCCTCCAATTCCTATCAGGCGGAGGAAGGCTCAGAATATAGTTCGTATTTGCTATGACCCCAGGCGTCACGTCGAAGGTACGATTGCGGTTGGAACCTACAAAAGAAATGACAAAAGAACATCAGGGGCACATTGAGTCCACAAACAAGAAAATAACATAACCAACACTCACTAGTAATTTCCCAACACTCAGGAATTCTACCACTTCTAGTCGACCCGAACACTCCCTCCCCATTTACGAAAATTTAAGTCTTTTGCCAGCCCCCTCTGTCGTTTGAGGTCAACCCCAAAATCAAGTGTTCTATCTTTTGTCGAAGGAATAAGTGGTATCTTCTTTTCTCCACTACGTGTTCCGTCATATAATACGTGTAGAGTAAATCCTTCACCCCGAATCTAATTCCCAACTCATATGCTAAAACTTCAACCGACATCAAGACTCTCCACGTGTTTGGCATGAGTTGGGAATGGGCTATTCTGTAATGATCTAAAACTTCCCACAAGAGCTTTGGAACTGGGAACCTAAACCCGTCTGCAAAGGGATGCTCATAGAACCCAGTCCACCCGGGAATCCTGTAATCGATTCGTTCTTTCGAAGAAGGCAACCTAACTCGAACCGACTCAGGAAACCTATACTTTATCTTGATCTCCCTCATGGTTCTCTCAGCTACACTACTCTGAGGATTTTTAGTCAGAAGATTGGTTGGTTCACTCGTGCAAGGTTCGCCCGACTCGGAATGGACAATACGGAGAGGGGGCACATCTTTGGGTATACCAAGAGGAGCCTCTATCGACGCGACAGTCACCGCATCATCATCCCCTCTAATCGGCGTTCCTTTATCAAATCTACCAAAAGGGGAGACGACTTGCAAGGGCGAGCCTACATACATCTCCATCGATGAATCATCAGAACTTGAGCAACCTTCAGACGACATTTCAGTTCACTCTACAAACAACGAATCAACCTAAAACCAGCATGACAAAAGATCAAACCTAGGCTACACACAAACACAATCTTAAATATCCTCGAGACAATTAAATATCACAACCCAGATTCCAACCAAGAACAACTTGAATATATCTATGAACGACTTGAAGATTTGAATAACATAAAGAAGGGAGAGAAAAATACCTTAAACTCGAGGAGAGCCCTTCAAACTTGCGACTCGAGAGAAGATTTCACGAATGAAGTGAATGAGACCCCTTAAGGCCTCTTATACCATTCTTCACATTAACTCCTAATTTTCCAGCCAAAAGGGGGCCTCGAAAACAATGCTGCATTTATTACAGGTGGAGAAATCGAGGGAAACTGGACACTCTGCATCAAATAAGGCATCGTCGATTGGATACCCAAGCAACGTTGGCACAAATAAAGTTAAAGGACCTTCTCCTGGTCCAGACGACATGTTGGCTCGATTTGGTCCCTCTTCGAAACCAACCGAGCGAATGTCTCATTGGCCTCGTCAAGTCCATTCGACGGGAACATTCCCCAATTGACTCGTGATGGAGTCAAATAAAGTTAAAGGACCTTCTTCTGGTCCAGACGACATGTGGGCTCGATTTGGTCCCTCTTTGATACCAAACGAGCGAATGTCTCCCTGGCCTCGTCAAGTCCAGTTGACGGGAACATTCCACAATTGACTCATGATGGAGTCAAATAAAGTTAAAGGACCTTCTCCGGGTCCAGACGACATGTGGGCTCGATTTGGTCCCTCTTTGATACCAAACGAGTGAATGTCTCCATGGCCTCGTCAAGTCCAGTCGACGGGAACATTCCCCAATTGACTCGTGATGGAGTCAAATAAAGTTAAAGGACATTCTCCTGGTCCAGACGACATATGGGCTCGATTTGGTCCCCCTTTGATACCAAACGAGCGAATGTCTCCCTGGCCTCGTCAAGTCCAATCGACGGGAACACTCCCCATTGACTCGTGATGGAGTCAAATAAAGTTAAAGGACCTTCTCTTGGTCCAGACGACATGTGGGCTCGATTTGGTCCCTGTTTGATACCAAAAGAGCGAATGTCTCCCTGGCCTCGTCAAGTACAGTCGACGGGAACATTCCCCAATTGACTCGTGATGGAGTCAAATAAAGTTAAAGGAACTTCTTCTGGTCCAGACGACATGTGGGCTCGATTTGGTCCCCCTTTGATACCAAACGAATGAAAGGCTTTCTGGCCTTCGTCAGGTCCAGTTGACCGGCGTTAACACACACGTATAACACAAGCACACATATCGTTCAAGTAGTATAAAAATATCGATCCCACGAGGACTTAATTCTTACTGTTGTTATTAATTGTTGAATCTATTTAATTAGAAATATCTAATTAAATGGAGAAGAGAATGATTGTTCGATTGGTTGAATGTGGTTTTCCTTAATTAAAATAAACAAAAGAAAATACTAAAGAAAATAAAAAAAAAAAGACTCAAAGATCTAGGGTTGTGAATCTTTCTAATATCTTTTAAAAGATGAAGTGATTATTTTATGTTTGTGTAATAAATCGGTTTACTAACCCGGAACACGAAATTATGCAAAAGCCTATGTCGATGGTCAGACGCAAATACCCAGTTTAACCCAATTGAACCATATGTCTATGTCAACCAAATTATCTGGATTCATTAAGTTTAAGTTCTGATTATGGCTACCCCCGCCCGACAGGTATATGTCTATCCTGTAAGGAAATGTATTAAAGGGTTATCTATCCTCAAGGAAGATCGTGTGTTATTAAGTCTAAGGCTGAAACCTAAAATCCCTATGTCTATTCATTTTAGATTTACCACATCAATCTTATTGGTGATTAGACAACAATAAGCATTAAGTTTAAGACTTAAGAAGTAAACCTTTAAATTACCCAAACTATAAAATAACCCCTTATAAACCGGTGATATTAGAATTCATCACAACCCCAGATAACTAACACATAACTAGGGCTAGTAAAAACTTAAAAGTAAAAGACATAAAGTAAAAATGCTGAAAAGTAAAAGACATAAAGTAAAAGCTGAAAAGTAAATTACAATAAAATAAAATGCTAAGGTAAAAGGATCAACTTTTACTATTTACTATTTAGATATCTCCCTTAATATAATATATTAACTTGTGATTATTTAACCAACAAGCCATATAGGCGGTAACCTCATTAAGTCAAATTAAGTCCAACCAGCCATAAAGGCGGAACCAAAATAAACATGCCATATAGGCGGTAAGAAAATTTAATTACCAACCGACCAATCTGGCGGTATCCTTGATTAGACAGGTTTAAACCAAATTAAAACGAATTACCAACCGACCAATCTGGCGGTATCCTTTTTAAGTCAATATTTTAAATAGTGAATATATTATTTTTAAGGGAGATTAATCTAAATAGTAACAGTAAAAGAATTACCTTTCACCCTAGCTGGGGAAGTTACCTCCTCATGGTGAATAGTAAAAACTGTAAAAAGTAAGAAAGTAAATTACTATTATTACAAAACGTAATTAAAATTATTTACAAAACTAAAAACTAAAAGAAACTAGATAGAAAACTCTTTATTTACATTAGAGAATTCAGAGAGAATGGTACATTTGAAACTAAAACATCGAGCTGAATTTATAGGCCTCGGTAGTCTCTGGGCGTCGCGACGCCAAGGGCCTGCGCGTCGCGATGCCAGCTTCTTTTGGTCGTGGCATGCTGAGGTGATGACACGTGGTGATTCTGGATATGGTGATAAGGTGACACGTGGCAAGGTGGTTGGAGCTCAATTATTGTGACACGTGGCGGCTTCTGATTGGTCGGCTCAGATTTTTATCCACCACGTGTCAGATACGGATAAGTTAGCCAATAATTGATGCTGATGTGGCGACACGTGGCAAAGTGACTGTCGGCACCATAGAATTGCGACAAGTGGCGTTTCGTGATTGGCTGATGATGACGTGGCGGTGAGGTGGCACGTTGACTCGGTCAATTGATGATGTGGACGATGACGTGGCTGACAGGTGGAGTGACACATGGTGACATGTGGCGATGGAGACTGTCGACACCATAGGATGATGACACGTGGCACAGCGCATGTTAGCAGATCGGCTGTGATAGTGACACGCGGCACGGCGCACGTTAGCAAAGTCAAACTTTTCTCAGATTCTAACACATGGACCCGGCACACGTTAGCACTATTCGGCGCACGTTAGGTGTCGCGACGCCAAGGGCTTGCGCGTCGCGACGCGTGAAAAGACCATTTTGCCCTTTTTCATCCAATTTTCACTGTTTTGCTCCAAATTACCTCCAGAATGTCCTGAAACTTTATTTATCTACAAAATATTCACAAAACTTAAGAAACTATACAAAATATTAGGTTAAATGAGTGGGAAATAGTGATAGATTTACCACTCATCACACCCCCAAACCTAATATTTTGCTAATCCTCGAGCAAAACACAGAATAAAATAAACATCTTTAAAATAAAATTTAATTAAGCCACTTTCGTAGGGATCACAGTTGCATTTAGCGTATGCCACAAGCCTTTAAACCCCTAAGTGTCCCTAGTGGACGAGTTGTAGTCTCATGAGGGTTTACAACAATGATACCCATAAACATTTTACAAAAGTAAAAAGGTAGTGAAACTAATGCACACAAAAGCTAAAAGACAAGAGAAAATATAATAAATAAGTTAGTGACTAATCAGGTGAAATTTCTACTCCAAGTTACCAGTTGTTTTCTTTCTTTCTAAATTACTGAATAAGTAAATTCTCCTATCATTTTTACCATTCTCTATATACACAGCCAACATAATATTAAACAACTCATTTTTGCCCACAACAGTCACAAGTGCAGTTGATAAGAGAGTAATATTTTTGTCCTAAAGTTTTATCAGAATTCACACCTTTTTGTAGCAATGGAATAATTTTTCTGATTTTTCTGATTTTTTTCTTTGATTTTTGATTTTTTTTTATATACAATATCTTCTGTCTATGTAGCGAGTGTTGGGTCGGTGGCTCCCAAACCAGTTGGCTTTAGGGCACCAGGTGTTAAGACACCCCTACGGACTTAATTACTCAGACTTCAGATATATATATTTTTGCAGCATCTGTGATCCATGTAGCGAGCTTTGGCCAGTGACTCCTAAACCAGTTGGCTTTAGGGCACTAGGTGTTAACACACCCTTACAGACTTAATAACTCGGATCTCAGATTTTTTTTTTTTACTCCATTGCTTTTTAAGATGCTTCCTCCAATTTAACTAGAGCACTGAATATTACAAACTTTTCAATTACAGTTCATGTCTGTATGTTACTATGCATGTTGATAATACCTGTCAACTAAGCATATGAAGATCCATTTTAGTCTGTTTTATGGAGAATTTACAAATTAAATAATTTAAAAGGAAATAAACAAAAATTAACTTGTTTCGAAATAGGTTTGAGATACGTCTCAGGAGTGGAAACTCTTTACTCAGCTATCTCTTACCAATTTCACCTTTTTAGTCAAAATAAAAACACAAAAATGCAAAATATTTTTGTAATTTTTGAAAAAATTTCAATTTTTTTTGTATTTTTCTAACAATTTTGGACTAAAAATAAAAATAACACACAAACTAAAAACAAGGTACTGATCAAATAATTCCCTCCCCCAAACCTAAATGAGACATTGTCCCCAATGTCTTAATAGTAGAAGAAGAGTTTAGAAAATAATACCTGGTTAGCTGAAATTCTAAAGGAAATTAAAGGTTAAGATCCAGATTAATCTGACGCCTCTTACCACGATCGTCCTCGGACCAATTTATCTTTGAAAGGATGGGGTCAATTTGTGGTTCATGGGCTAAGAGTTGGTCAATTAGATCTGGAGTAGTTCTGGCAGTAAAGAGGAGTTCTTTTAAAGGTTTTGACACGAACCCATTTCTCCGAGCATAATCAAGAGACACACAAAGAAAATCATAAAATCCTTCAACGTTGTACAGTCCAAGCGGTTTCTGGTGTATGTTCAGGTTCGCCCAAGATAATACTATAAAAATTTCCTCCAATGTGCCCAAGCCACCTGGCAAAGCGATAAAAGCATCAGCACGGTTAATCATTCTACCAATCGTTCAGACATACCTGGCACGATCAGTTCATCTCCATTTGATGATCCAATAAGATTTGCCTCTGCCAAGGGTTTTGGGATGATTCCCAAAACGTGACTGCCTCATTCCTGTACGGCCTTTGAAACGATCCCCATTAGTCCAAGATTGACTCCGCCATATATTAAATGCATATTCTTTGCAGCTAAGACTCGACCCAATTCATGTGATGCCTCTTCGTATTGTGGCTTAGTACCAACACTATTACTGCAAAACACACAGATGTTTTCAACTCGTCTTCTTGAAGTGGCTTCCAATTTTTACTCTAGATATCTTCAAAAGTGCAATGATGAGTTGAATTTATAGAACTTGAAAAAGGTGAGTAATAATAGCACTAGTATCTTCCAGAGGACTTTTGTTAGCTAAACAACAAAAGAAATCGTGAAAGGTCAAAAAGTCTGGATCCTTTCTACGAAAATAAAGATAATTACAACAGAAAAGCAAATCAAAGCAATAATTAAAGCAACGGAATTGTGTACGCAATACGCCATTCGGTTAGTATAAATTCATAAGGATGTGTCTCAAGAATTCATTCTTTACTCAGCCATCACAAATGAATTAGCTCTCTTCTTTCTGATTGTCAAACACCATTCCTTTTGTCTTAAAATGCTTCGTTTGTGCTTTTCCCTACAAAAATAACACACAAAATTAAAAACTCTACAATATGTATACACAAAATATAAAAATAGAAATTACAACAAATTGCATGGGTTGCCTCCCTACTAGCACTAAATTTTTCGTCTTCAGCCAGACGTGACTGAAATCTATCTGTCAATGAGGTTTTAATGTCGTTTTGGATGTCCGATTAACGACAATCCCGTGAGCGTTCCTTTTGAAGGGTCTTTTCCAACGGTAAAGTGGCAAAAAATATTTTGTCTCATTCAGTGCTTGTGCCACCTTTTTAACCTTTGTTGCTCCAATGGTTCCTGAAAAGAAAGAAAGAAAATCAGGAGGTCTCGTATGGTGCTTGACTTTGAATGGAAGTTCCATTCTGTCAAGCTTCTGGGTGATATCTTTGATTTGTACTCCCCAAAACAGTGATGTTTCGCCTGAATGCTCTGGATCTTTAATTTAGTCTGACAATTGCTCCTTCATTTGCTCCGTTTCTTGCTCCACTTTTTCTTCATAGATGTATTTTAGGATTTCCTCGTTCAGTTCTTCATCTGTCATCTGTGAAAAATATGCTCCATAAGTGTCAACCTGAGGATGTAAAGAGATGTCAGATTTTAGGTCTTCATCCTCTGAGGCTGATGTGATTGGCTCAAATAGATCTTCTTCAAACATTTGTGCAAAGCATTCTCCAAGATCTTTATTTTGAGGCTGAAAAGTTTCATCCTCCTTTGTTGGTGCAATTGGTACTAACAACTTAGCTTCATCCTCGTCAGAATCTGAATAATAAAAATCAAATTGAGACTTCGCTGGTTTGGGTTCCCAAACTAATACCTCAGATTCCTGATACTACTCAGCCTCCTCCTTTTCTAAAGTGTCATCGTGAAATGCTTGGTACTCAAAGGCTTCATCAGTGTCATCTGAAAATGGTCTTTGAGGTATGTAGCTCTGGTTTTCTGTTAATTGTCTCACTTGATCTGTCATCCTCTGAATGGATGATGATTGTCTCTGAATACTTTCGAGTTGATTCTGGAATGTTTCAAGCATTGTATCCAACTTTTCATCTCGTTTCTTGAAAAAATCTTTGAGCATGTCAATCATCTGATCTTCTTCTGATTGTTCTGATTGTTGATGAAGATCATTGTAGGTGGGTGGTGGATAAGATGGAAAATGTGGTTCTGTGAAATGTGATGGCTCGTCATACCATGAAGGATCTTGATAGCTCTGCCACCCTGGATGGTAGTTGTATTCGCAATAATCTCTAGGGTGGTTACCATTACATATGTCACATCTCCCCATTGCTTCTTGTTGAGCAAATGTGGTATTGCTTGGTTCTGGCATCCAGTGATAATTGTTGGGCTGGACAACAGGCCTCAGAAAACAGGACTGTTGCTCCCAGATTTGGGGTATATCTTCTTCTAGTAAAGCTCGTGATCTCTCAATCTCCCAATAATGTTCCATTTTTCAATCACCTGAAAACAAAAGAAAGAAATAAAAATTACAGATAAAAATAAAGAAAATTAGATACAAGTAAATTAGATAGCTTCAAAATTAATAACTCAAGAAAAATAAGTCCCCGGCAACGGCGCCAAAAACTTGACCGGCATAAACACACACGTATAACGCAAGCGCACGTATCGTTCAAGTAATATAAAAATATCGATCCCACGAGGACTTAATTCCTAATGTTGTTATTAATTGTTGAATCTATTTAATTACAAATATCTAATTAAATGGAGAAGAGAATGATTGTTTGATTGGTTGAATGTGGTTTTCCTTAATTAAAATAAATAAAATAAACAAAAGAAAATACTAAGGAAAATAAAAAAAGACTCAAAGATCTAGGGTTGTGAATCTTTTTAATATCTTTTAAAAGATGAAGTGGTTATTTTATTTTTGTGTAATAAATCGGTTTACTAACCTGGAACACGAAATTATGCAAAAGCCTTTGTCGATGGTCAGACGCAAATACCCAGTTTAACCCAATTGAACCATATGTCTATGTCAACCAAATTATCTGGATTCATTAAGTTTAAGTTCCAATTATGGCTACCCCCGCCCGACAGGTATATGTCTATCCTGTAAGGAAATGTATTAAAGGGTTATCTATCCTCAAGGAAGATCGTGTGTTATTAAGTCTAAGGCTGAAACCTAAAATCCCTATGTCTATTCATTTTAGATTTACCACATCAATCTTATTGGTGATTAGACAACAATAAGCATTAAGTTTAAGACTTAAGAAGTAAACCTTTAAATTACCCAAACTATAAAATAACCCCTTATAAACCGGTGATATTAGAATTCATCACAACCCCAGATAACTAACACATAACTAGGGCTAGTAAAAACTTAAAAGTAAAAGACATAAAGTAAAAATGCTGAAAAGTAAAAGACATAAAGTTAAAGCTGAAAAGTAAATTACAATAAAATAAAATGCTAAGGTAAAAGGATCAACTTTTACTATTTACTATTTAGATATCTCCCTTAATATAATATATTAACTTGTGATTATTTAACCAACAAGCCATATAGGCGGTAACCTCATTAAGTCAAATTAAGTCCAACCAGCCATAAAGGCGGAACAAAAATAAACATGCCATATAGGCGGTAAGAAAATTTAATTACCAACCGGCCAATCTGGCGGTATCCTTTTTAAGTCAATATTTTAAATAGTGAATATATTATTTTTAAGGGAGATTAATCTAAATAGTAACAGTAAAAGAATTACCTTTCACCCTAGCTGGGGAAGTTATCTCCTCATGGTGAATAGTAAAAAGTATAAAAAGTAAGAAAGTAAATTACTATTATTACAAAACGTAATCAAAATTATTTACAAAACTAAAAACTAAAAGAAACTAGATAGAAAACTCCATATTTATATTAGAGAATTCAGAGAGAATGGTACATTTGAAACTGAAACATCGAGCTGAATTTATAGGCCTCGGTAGGCTCTGGGCGTCGCGACACCAGCTTCTTTTGGTCGTGGCATGCTAAGGTGATGACACTTGGCGATTCTGGAAAAGGTGATAAGGTGACACGTGGCAAGGTGGTTGGAGCTCAATTATTGTGACACGTGGCGGCTTCTGATTGGTCGGCTCAGATTTTTATCCGCCACGTGTCAGATATGGATAAGTGAGCCAATAATTGATGCTGACATGGCGACACGTGGCAAAGTGATTGTCGGCACCATAGAATTGAGACACGTGGCGCTTCGTGATTGGCTGATGATGATGTGGCGGTGAGGTGGCACGTTGACTCGGTCAACTGATGATGTGGACGATGACGTGGCTGATAGGTGGAGTGACACGTGGTGACACACGGCGATGGAGACTGTTGGCACCATAGGATGATGACACGTGGCACGGCGCATATTAGCATATCGGCTGTGATGGTGACACGTGGCATGGTGCATGTTAGCAAAGTCAAACTTTTCTCAGATTCTGAAATGAGGACCTGGCGCATGTTAGCACTGTTCGGCGCACGTTAGGCATCGCGACGCGTGAAATGACCATTTTGCCCTTTTCGTCCAATTTTCACTGTTTTGCTCCAAATTACCTCCGGAATGTCCTAAAACTTTATTTATCTATAAAATAACACAAAACACATCAAAATATTCTCAAAACTCAAGAAACTATACAAAATATTAGGTTAAATGAGTGGGAAATAGTGATAGATTTACCACTCATCACCAGTCGACGGGAACACTCCCACAATTGGCTCATGAAAAAGTCAAGTTCAAAACCAAGAATTTCATTTGGTCCAGACGACATACAGCCTCGGTCTGGTCCCTCTTGGCCTCATCAGGTTCAGCCTGTTGGACAATTATGACCCATAGCGTCACTATTTGTACAGATCATGGTGGTGTTGTACAAATTAACTATGTGACAAATGAGATTGCACTCTTATCATTTGTGATTAGATCACCAAGATGTATAAATGATAGGAGGTCCATGTGATTTGTTCCTGGATTGAGAATGATATGAGACAGTATCAGGCCACGAAGGATAAATCATTAAATATCCCTAGTCAGAGTATTATCGAGATTGGACATCGATAAATGCGTAAAAGACTAGTATTACATTTGTGCGCGTTGTGTGGGCACAACGGCATAGTTCTCATATATTTGGGTATAGGATACTCATGCAAGTGTAACAGGAGGTTGTGTTTTACCGATGGTACGGGAAACAGCTTCGCTCTGGATAGACCCCCTCGGAATTTCATTGGTAGTATGACTATGTGTCTATGGAAGTCCGAAATCAGGGTAGGTGTATTTGGTCTTAACCTGAGACTTACACCGCTAATACTTGCGACAATCAATATACTTTGGTTTTGGTCGTCCAGGGCTTTAACCGGTTCTGTGTACGCCTCTTCTAGGTATATTGAGAATCATAGTGTGTTTTGTGTGATGTAAAGAGGGAAGTATCACTCTATTTAAATGGAGATGATGATCGCGTAGGGATACAGAACTGGTTCTCTAAAGGGTTGCAACCATCGGGATAATATGACTTGGTCATGATTATCCGATAATAAAGAGACTAGTTGCTCGTAATCTGATATATGCTTCGTACGGGGCAGACATTGTACCAGTCCCAGGCCTTGCATGTGATCATCCGATACTGGATCGAAATACGCAATACTACGTATACTACGCCTGATATAGATCCTTATTTTCCAGTAAGGATATTTCTGGAGAATTGGGTAGGCATGGCGCTTTGCTAGAAGCCAACCTTGTCTTGTAAATCAGTATAAACGTAGTACTAGGTATTTACGTGTTCGGATAGTCCGACGACCGAATTTATTGCCAACATATCCGGGAATCTCATGGGTCGTTTCCCGAAGATTCACCGATGACGTATGGCTCGCACTTTTATTGATCTGGGATTAATTAGATGAGAGAGAAAATTAATCTGGGATTAATTGCGGAGATATTTTATTTGGGATAAAATATCAATAAAAGAGAGATAACGATTAATTTGGAATTAATCGATAAAATAATATATTCGATATATTATACGAAATTGGATTTCGACGCGGAATTAAAATTAGATTTTAATTCGGGTGAACGAGTTGATTTACAATTAATTTGTTAGTGATGTGAATAGTAATTATGCTAGGCATGATTATTTAATTAAATTAGATTTAATGATGACGCAATGGAAAATTCGTTAATTTAGAATTAGCGAACCCGAGCCCGGGATTATTTATGAGCGCATTCGCATTTCAAATTCGAGTGTGGCACGCAAGTTAAATCAAGCGTCAAATCGTAAGTCACATCAAGCGTCAAATCATTAGTCACTTTGAGTGATGTGACAACTTGTCACTTGATTGATTGAGTGATGTGACTTGATGGAAGTGGATGGAAAGCTTTTTGAAAGCTTGATTGACATATATTATTATTTTATGTTTTGGTATATGTTGAATTGATTTTAGAAATCAATTAACACTTACACATTTCCATCTCTCTCTTTCTTTTACGGTTTGGAGCCAAACTCATCTCTCTCTCACGCCCATGGAAGGGCCATTTTTTCTTCTGGTTTGCCGAGAGCCAGTGAGGAAAAAGGGAAGCAAAGTGTGATGTTTTTGTGGGAAAAACATCAAAGCTAGCACTAATGAGCTTGGGATCATTTCGCAAAGCTTGGAGCTTGATGGAGATGGATTGAAGTCGAAAATGGAGAGGGAACAGCAGCTCACTGCCGTGACTTCCAGTGGGCAGAAAATCAAGTTTTTTTCATCGCCGCATCGCTCAACCGCTCAATGTAAGTATTCCGCAACTTCGTCGTATGTATTCACATGTGTTTTATGCTTTGTATTCGATCCTCGAGACCGTAGAAACTCCAATAATGGTATCAGAGCGGAGTAAAAGCATGAAATTTGACTTAGGGTTAAAAATTGGGTAAATTGATTTTGAGCATGATTTGGTTAAATTGTTTGATTGAATATGTTTAAATGATGTTTAATTGAAGATTGATTGGATCAATTTCAAGAAATTGTGTTTGGAACATTTTTCCCTAAATTGTAAGGGTTGGTCGAATCCTACATGAACCCTAAATGTCTTGGATTTTGATTTTTGATTCATTGGATGAGTTAGAATCATTCGGGAATGTTGATTTAATGTTGAATTGGATTTGATTGGATTAAAACTGAATTGGACATTAAAATCCCTACTAAAGCCGAGACTTTGAAGCATGGTTTGGGTTTGATTGTTGTTAAATTGTGTTGGACATGATTTAATGATGATAAGAATGATTAATCAGACTAATTTGGTGTTTTGGAAATATTGATTTGGATAATTAATTATGCTATACACCTGGAGTAATTAAATTGTGAAATTGGATTTTTGTAATTTAATTATTTGGGCTTAAAATTGGATTTGGGTTTGTAATGTTGTAAATGGGCTTATTGGGCTTGGTTGTACCAAGATGGGTTTAGGCTAAATTGGTTGGATCCAATTGGGCCCAAAACCGCTTCCATAAAGCCCAAATGTGACTAATGGACCTTTAAAGTTTAATTGGGCCTAATGGGCCTAAATTAATTTCTTGGCTTATGGGGTTACTCCTTGATTGGGCTTTGGTTATTGGGTTTGACCCGAGTTGACCAAATGTCCACGCCTTAAAGAAATTAATTAAAAGCCCATTAGACTTCAATTAAATAAACATTGGATGTTAATCGGGCTTTGAGACCCGTAACGATTAAATTTGGAATTTAAGACGTAAAGGTTTATTAATAAAGTGTAGTATTTAATTTGGAATTAAATAGCGAATTAGTATTAAATGCAAATTGAATTGGATTTAATTTTGTAGTTTAATTTAATTCGAGAATTCGTACTTTGAGTACTTATTCGCAAAACGAGTTTGACTCGAGCAAAATCAAATCGTTGTTTGAACATTGGATGATCACTAATTATTAGATTAATTAATTTGATTAGATTGATTGATAACATGCTTGTGTGAATACATGGTTGCGATGCATGAATAATGTATATCGGATGGATATTAGATGGGTGGGGCAATTTTAGAAATTATTGTAATAAATTTGGAATTTAATAATTGGACTTGTGTGTCCAGCCTTATTACCTTATTATTCTTTGTATTCTTTTCTCACCTATTCCCCTCAATGTAAATGAGGTTTCTTTAGAAGTGTAGTGTAACGGGTAGAAGCAAATACTTGTGCTAGCGGGAGAGAGAAATGGAGAGATTTGATCTAGGATCATTGTGTAAAGTATCCATCCGCATATCATTATTATTTTATTTATACGCGCTTTATTATGTGTTTAGAATGCATGTTTAAGGGTGTATGATGATGAGACCTAACAAAGATAATAAATTGGTTGCCAATTTGCACGCGAAAAACCCTCACAAAATATTAAGCGTTTTTCCTTCCATTGAGTGATTCTTACTCAAGATCCGAGACTGGCATTGGTTTGTTGGCCAAAGTCAAGACCTTTGTCCATCGAGGATGTGTTTGAATCACGAGAGCTTTGTTCCATATTAGTGTCTTGTCCAAGTTGTGGTTTGTTGGCCAAAGTCAAGACCACTTCTTGTCCATCGACATTGATTACGAAGCTTTCCATGGCCAATGGGTCACGCTTAACTGGGATCACTAAGTTTGTTGTGCCAAAGCCAAGACTTAGTTGATTCAGAGGAAAAATGTTAGGTAATATATTGGATATATTGGCATATATAAGATATATGTTTCGGACTTGGATGTCCTCCTACTAGATCTAGGAATTGGATTGGATCCAATTGATCTCAGAGATCTACCTAGTTAATTATCATACAATTTGTTGGCCAAAGTCAAGATTGTGTGATATTTAACGGGATCCTAGCCCACTAGGAAACACGGTTTCCCAAGTACTCGACAGAGGGTTAGAGGCTCGCCGAAAAATAGTGGGAGGCAAGAATTGAATTTGCAATATTCGTTTAATTACTTGCCATACGCGCTCAATCAAATATCATTCGTCAAATAAAATAAATGTTAGTTGGACTAATATTTAAATTGTTGTTTTAATTAACAGTTGGACTGTATTCAAACAATTAAATTATAGTTGATTAAATAGTTGGACTATTGTAATCATTATAATAAATAGTACCTAAATCGTTGATTAAATAGTTGGACTATTAGAATCAAGATAAAATTGAAAGATTGACATTTAAAACATAATCCTAGGGAAAATGTATTTAAATGGTTTAATTTTCAAATTGGGAATAAAATTTCAGGATAGTCCTGGAAACTAATAAGTTACTTTATTTGATAAAATAACATATTAGGCCTAAGCCCGGAGTTAAGTAAATAGTAGAGCATAATCTTTGGAAGATTTATGTAATGATAACTTTAGTGCTTAATCCATTAAGCTTGACACGTAGATTCCTTAATTTCTTTGTCAGAACTAAGGGTTAGATCCTTAAAGTATGATAATGAAATTGAAGGATCTTCAAAGATCTATTCTTAAGATCTTAGAAGTACAAAATTGAAATACATATCTCTTGGAGAGTTAATGACTATTCTCATGGAGATAAAATCAGAGTTTGCAATAAGGCAAGTAGCGCAAGGCGCACCTTACTTCGATATTCTAGAAACCCGACGCTTGGCCAAAGGCTTCTGGAGTGTTGAAACTGGCAAAGGCAAAATCATTATAATCTTTTAGGAAGATAAATGACATATCCTAAAATATCTGCTTAAATGTGGCAAACGGGACCTCGGAAGCGTGACTGCCGTTTGAACAAAACATACATGAAGGAATTGAAGACGAGCAAGGCTCTGACTTCAAATATATTTGTCATATATATGTTCACTACTAGTATTGAAATTGGATTTTAAATACTTAGTGTGGTACATAAATATGTATTGATGTTCAGAATCTGCTATGAGCAAGATACTGACTTCAATCGAGATTAATTTGCGAATCGAAAACGGGATGAAAGTCGTTGTTTTAACCGTAGATACCTAAGTTTAGGAACTACCCTTGGGTGTGTACCTAAATTTGGAAACTGTTATAATGTAACTAGTTTGACTAGAAACATTATCTCTATATTAGTGTTTAATCTGTTGCGTATTTACCTTTATATTCTAGAACACTAAAGTGTTTTATTATATAAATATGATATTGAGATAAACACATTAGATGTGAATAACAGAATTTATATTTTGAAAATAAATAAATCTCAAAAATATAACATGACAAACAAATAGCTCAAACTGATTTGATCAGATGAAACTTAATTGTGGCATTGTTGTCTGAGACACAATTAAACAAGAATCGTATATCCACACTTTCGAAGAGTGGGTACTTGGACATATTTGATTCTATTCAAATAAAGTCTACGAATCTAGTTTATTGGGCAAAGCGCCTAAAACACTATTTATTTGGTAAAATTGCAAATGCCACCGATCTGTTAGCCCTAATTCATAGTGAAGCAAGTGGACCCATGTCTAGCTAGGCTAGAGGTGGATATGAATATTTCGTGACCTTAACGGATGTTGCATCGCGTTATGGTTATGTGTTTCTTTTGAAACACAAATTGGAAACTTTTAAGTTTCGACACGAAGTAGACAAACAGATCGACTAAAGTATTATACCGCCACGGTAAGACCGTAATGGAAAATACTTAAGCAATAAGTTTCTAATATACTTGAAAGAGTATAGTATTCTTTCAATGAGGACTCCTCCCGGAACACGTCAATCTTGACGGTGTGTCCGAACTGAGTAACCGAATTTTGTTGGACATGATAAGGTTAATCATGAGTCGCTCTGAGCTAACATTTCCTTCAACGGATATACATTAACAATGCAGAACTTATTTAGAATAAGGTTCTATAAAAATCTGTTTGACAGACTTCATATTAGATATGAACAAAAAGAAATCGGGTTTCTCATTTCTGAAAATTTGGGAATGCTAGGCATATGTTTGGATGATACCAAACTAAAACCCAAATTGGATAAGTGCCAATTGTAGGTTATCCTAGGGAAACCAAAGTATAGTACTTATACAACTCACAAGAGAACAATTTAATTATTGCTCACCATGCGGTTTTCCTAAGAGGAATACCAATATGCAGTGGTCAGTGGGAGGATAGTAAAACTTGATGAAAATCAGAGTAATACTGTTCAAGGCACCTATTCCTTAATGGAACATAAATATTTCATCAAGGATGAAACTATACCAATAATGCTTGCTAAAGCTGCATGTTTCATTTATGAAATATGTCAGCTGAACGGGAAAATCGCTTTCCTAAAAAGGAATCCTTTTGGAGGATGTTTACAACATCATGTCGATTTTGTCGTACCTAAACTAGCAAACAAGGTTTGCAAGTTATTCAATCCATGTTTGGATTGAAGCAAGCATTAGGTTCTTGGAATTATCATTTTGATGTAATCATAATGGTGTATGATTTAATTCAAAACGAGATGATTCTTGTGTATATAAGGAGGTTAGTGGGAGCGCACTGACAATAAATGTCCTATAAATAATGATAATATATGTCATTTCTTGGAAATGATATTCCCATAATTACAATCGGTGAAAGCTTGGCTTTCGAGAAAACTCTCCGATAAACTCGTACATTGAAAAATGTACGTGACCTGGTGTCTCATACGCTTTGAGCATATGGATTCACAAACAGGCCAATCCAATTGATAGTCACTGGATTAATGTTAAGAACATCCATTAGTATCTTAGAGAACTAATGATGATGTCTTATACTATGGAGAAGGAGAACTTGAAGTGACTGAGATCACTGTAGCAAGTTTCCAACTTGATAAAACGACTATAAATCGTAACAACGGTACTATACAGTTTGAATAACGGTATAGTGAGCTGGAAATGTTCCAAGCAAGATATTGTTACCGAATAAACAACAAATACGGGTTATTACTACAGCTGAGGCAGCAATAGAAGCCATTTGGGTCGATAATAAATCTAATTAGATTAGATATAGTTCTGTTAGCAGCTGAGCAGGGCTTCAACACAAGCTAAAGAACTAATGGTCTCATCAACGATCTAGATATATACTTCGATATTCATCTGATTCGTTCGGATCATACATCGTGGTGATGTGATGATCGTATAAATCGCATCAGATGATAATCAAGAAAATCCACTGACGAAAGCCTTTTCTCAGCAATTTGAGCCAACCGTACATAGTTCGGGTGTAAGACACTCGAGTGACTGGCTATAGGCCAAGTGGGAGATTGTTGGACAATTATGACCCATAGCGTCACTATTTGTACAGATCATGGTGTTATTGTACAAATTAACTATGTGACAAAGGAGATTGCACTCTTATCATTTGTGATTAGATCACCAAGATGTATAAATGATAGGAGGTCTCTGTGATTTGTTCCTGGATTGAGAATGATATGAGACAGTATCAGTCCATGAAGGATAAATCATTAAATATCCCTAGTCAGAGTATTATCGAGATTGGACATCGATAAATACGTAAAAGACTAGTATTACACTTGTGCGCGTTGTGAGGGCACAACGACATAGTTCTCATATATTTGGGTATAGGATACTCATGCAAGTGTAATAGGAGGTTGTCTTTTACCGATGGTACGGGAAACAGCTTCGCTCTGGATAGACCCCCTCGGAATTCCATTGGTAGTATGACTATGTGTCTATGGAAGTCCAAAATCAGGGTAGGTGTATTTGGTCTTAATTGAGACTTGCACCGCTAATACTTGCGACAATCAATATACTTTGGTTTTGGTCATCCAGGGCTTTAACCGGTTCTGTGTACGCCTCTTTTGGGTATATTGAGAATCGTAGTGTGTTGGGTGTGATGTCAAGACGGAAGTATCACTCCAGTCATATGGAGATGATGATCGCGTATGGATACAGAACTGGCTCTCCAAATGGTTGCAACCATCGGGATAATATGAATTGGTCATGATTATCCGATAATAAAGAGACTAGTTGCTCGTAATCCGATATATGCTTCGTATGGGGCAGAAACTGTACCAGCCCCAGGCCTTGCATGTGATCATCTGATACTGGATCGAAATACGTAATATTACGTATACTACGCCTAATATAGATCCTTATATTCCTGTAAGGATATTTCTGGAGAATTGGGTAGGCATGGCGCTTTGCTAGAAGCCAACCTTGTCTTGTAAATCGGTATAAACGTAGTACTAGGTACTTACGTGTTCGGATAGTCCGACGACCGAATTTACTACCAACATATCCGGGGATCTCATGGGTCGCTTTCCGAAGATTCACCAATGACGTATGACTCGCGCTTTTATTAATTTGGGATTAATTAGATGAGAGAGAAAATTAATCTGGGATTAATTACGGAGATATTTTATCTAGAATAAAATATCAATAAAAGAGAGATAACGATTAATTTGGAATTAATCGATAAAATAATATATTCGATATATTATACAAAATTGGATTTCGACTCGGAATTAAAATTAGATTTCAATTCGGGCGAACGAGTTGATTTTGAATTAATTCGTTAGCGACGTGAATAGTAATTATGCTATGCATGATTATTTAATTAAATTAGTTTTAATTACGACGCAACAGAAAATTCGTTAATTTGGAATTAGCGAACCCGAGTCCGGGATTATTTGCGAGCGCATTCGCATTTCGACTTCGAGTGCGGCACGCAAGTCAAATCAAGCGTCAAATCGCAAGTCACATCAAGCTTCAAATCATTAGTCACTTTGAGTGATATGACAATTTGTCACTTGATTGATTGAGTGATGTGACTTGATGGAAGTTGATGGAAAGCTTGATTGACATATATTATTATTTTATGTTTTGGTATATGTTGAATTGATTTTAGAAATCAATTAACACTTACACATTTCCATCTCTCTCTTTCTTTTACGGTTTGGAGCCAATCTCATCTCTCTCTCACGCCCATGGAAGGGCCATTTTTTCTTCTGGTTTGCCGAGAGCCGAGGAGGAAAAAGGGAAGCAAAGTGTGATGTTTTTGTGGCAAAAACATCAAGAGCTTGCACTCGGAGAGACATACGAAGGTGATAGGGAAGTCCACCCATGAGCTTGGGATCATTTCGCAAAGCTTGGAGCTTGATGGAGATGGATTGAAGCCGAAAATGGAGAGGGAACAGCAGCTCACTGTCGTGACTTCCAGTGGGCAGAAAATCGAGTTTTGTTCGTCGCCGCATCGCTCAACCGCTCGATGTAAGTATTCTGCAACTTCGTCGTATGTATTCACATGTGTTTTATGTTTTGTATTCAATCCTCGGGACCGTAGAAACTCCAACACAGCCGACCGGGGACATCCCACATAGACACACAACGAGTCAAGTGGTAGACACGGACCACACATGTCGTATGTCATTTATCCTGACCTTCATCCGGCCCAGTCGACTAGGTACATCTCCATGGCTCTCATAAAATTCAAGCTCACAATCCTGACCTAATTTGGTTCAACTGACTGAACACATCCACGATGAATCATGTAGAGTCAAATTCATTACTTGACACTCGTTAGGATCAATCAATAGGCAGCATCAATATTCGAGTACGTCAACACCCTATGATCTCACCCCAGGCGACACACGCGTCAAGTACTCTCCAAGCCAATGACCCATTGACTTAGATAGTAGGGGACAAACTGTACGGGCCAAATTTGGTCTAAGGTCAATTTCGATATTTTGCTCCATGACCACCGCTAAATGCACCCCCGAAACTCCCTAACCAAACCACAAAGCCACAAGTGCAGGCCCAGTCCCAATGAACACCAAAGCCCGTAACCGAAGGATTATTCAAAGGCCAGTCAACGTAACGTCCAGGCTCATAAACACAAACCAGTCATTCCAGCCTGCAACGGGAAAAAAGCAGTAAATACCCTTCATGAAGTCGACCGTTACGTACGAGTGATCAAGTGTGATTAAGGACATACCCCAGGTGGGTATATAAGGGAGGAGGCTCCATGAGTAAAAGAGGTATTAAACCGCAAGCTCTCACACTCGGAACCTTTGAACACTTAGCTCTCCTCATTTCCCACCTACTGCCCTCATGACCGGCGTAAACACACACGTATAACGCAAGCGTACGTATCGTTCAAGTAGTATAAAAAGTATCGATCCCACGAGGACTTAAAACCTTTTTGTTATCAATTTATTGGGCCAAATGATTACCAATATCTAACAGGTTGTTTGATTGATTTGAAAAGGCGACGATTCTAAATTTAAAGGCAAGTAACTAAAATTGGTTGAAAAGATATTTTGAGAAAATTCAATATTAAAACTATCTAGGGTTGTGATTTATTCCAATATTATTTAAAGATGAAGTTGTTATCTTATAATTGGGTAAATATTGATTTATTAACCTGGAACACTAAATTATGTAAAAGCCTCTTCCGATGGTCAATTACAAATATCCAATTTAACTTAATTAAACCATATGTCTATGTCAATCAAATTAACTGGATTTATTAATATTAAGTTCCAATTATGGCTACCCCCCCCCAACAGGTATATTCCTATCCTGTAAGGAAATCTATTAAAGGGTTATCTATCCTCAAGGAAGATCGTGGGTTATTGAGTCTGAGGTCTTAAACCTAAAATCCCTATGTCTAGTTCATTTTAAGTTTACC